>PVIJ01005338.1:0-104969 GCA_004024925.1 Scalopus aquaticus
CTTTGTCAAAGATTAGCTGTTCATAGATATGTGGCTTTAATTCTGGGTATTCTATTCGGTTCCATTGGTCTTTCTGTCTGTTTTTGTTCCAGTACCATGCTGTCTTAATTATTATGGCTCTGTAGTATAATTTGAAATCAGGGAGTGAAATTCCTCCATTTTCTTTCTTTTTAGTTAGGAGGGCTTTAGCTATGCGAGAACCTTTAAAATTCTGATGCAGAACTTAACTGAATTGAAAAACACAGGTCTTTGTTTCCTTGGTTCTCTCCCCTCAGGGTTTGATCACATCCAGAGAATCTAGACAGAAGTGTAAGTGCTCAGGTATTCAGGTTTGTTTCTAACTTATTTGTGTGTTCTTTTGGTGCCTATTTTTGGGTCAGTCTTTCTCCCTCACCTTCTCTTGATCTGACTTTTTTCTCTTCTGTTTTTTTTCCTTCCACTAGTCTGAAAGTTACAAACTCTATTCTTTTAGTGACTACACTAAACAACATACACACTTAATTTATTAAAGTCTGAAGTTATCCAATCTTTATCCCTTTTTAAAAAACATTTTAACTCCCATGATGCCCCTCCTGACTTACAGCACACTGTTGAAAAATATTTTACTTCTGTGTTTAAGGAGGCAGAGACATCAGCAACACCACCACTGCTGCTCTCACACAGTGTTTTGGGGGAAGGGCCTCTAGTCTTGTTCTAATGGCACACACCTGGGATTCCATCACCATCACCAGTGAAATGTACATACATGATCCCAAAAGCTTCTTCCCCACCCCCAGGGGAAAGGGGAGAGCAAGGGTTTGCCTTTGTAAAGATTTTTGACCCCATGCTGTTCTGAACACCAAGGCTGTCCCCGGAAGGGCACGTGGACCCAAGTGCAGCCTCACTTCTTCTACTCCCTGGCACTGTGAGTCCCTTCCAGGCCTAGGAGTGTCCCGATGCTGGCACCCAGAGGAGCCTGAAGCTGCTAGGTTGTCACAGTCCTTCCACAGAGTAGCTCCCTGGCTGAGGCAGTGGGGCCAAGGTTCAGGTCCACGAGGAGCTTCCGCATAGAGTCATCTCACAGGATGCAGTGTCCCCAGGATGTCCAGGCTCAGCTGGCTTTGCCCCCACAGGGTTATGATGCAGGGGTAGGTGCCTTTCCTGCACTATCACCTGAAGAATCTCACTGAGAGCCCGCCTCTCCCCGCTGCCCTGGCCTAGCAGCTCCTCGAAGGTGCCCGGAGATCTGCTCCCTGCATAGCCTCTTACTCCGCTGTCTCTTATTTCCTGGGCTTGGAACCCTGTTTTTCTGGGGTTGATTTTGTCATCATCCTACCCAAGCAGGACACTTATGCCGTTCACATGCAGGCCTCAGTGTACCCACAGCCATTCTAATTCAGAAAGGATTCTAAAACCCAGAGACCTGCGCTCAATATCACCAATCCCTAGCAGGGTTCCTCAAAACTGCAAGGCCCAGGGGCAGGTCCTTTGTCAATTCCTTCAGGGCAGCTCACAATCCAAGTTTGTGTGTGTGGATGAATGAATACAAGAGGGATTGGAGAGGGTAATGTATTCCCTGCCTTTCTGTTTCTATAGGGTAAATGGCATCCCATGTTCCTCTTGCAACCACGCAACAGCCCGGCTGGAGTGCACGTGTGGGGCAGGGAGCGTGTCACCCGATTTCTGCTCCATCGATTGCCACCTACGGAAGCTGCCACCTCTGAGCCTCCCAGGTGCTGTGAGAACAGGCCCAAGGCAGGGCCAGGAAGCAAGTGGGCACTCGGTGCACATGATACTTTGTGGTACTGTCAGTCTGAAGACGACAGTGACTGCTAGATGTCCAGGCAGATCTGCCATTGCAGTTGATGTTGGGGAGATACATTCTGGTCATGAAAACAGCCTCTGTGGACTTAGAAGAGGACTCTGTGGGAACGTGCCCATCAGGAAGAAAACGCCTCCCGGGGAAGGACTGTCATTCATTCCACGATGGTGGCCTGCCCGGAACACTTCTGGATCTGCCTCTGCACGTCACTGCTGGATCGGGGCAGCCTGCATCTCACTGCAGACTTGACCATAAGATCAACTTTGTTGAGATTTATCCCTATCTTTGCATTTAGATGTTTCTCTGCAATAATTTCCCTTCTTATTGAACCCTCGTAATTTCTTTGAAGGGGAAGCCTCAGTTGTAATTTACCTCTGCTCCCTCCTCTCTCCTCACTTCCTTTAGGAACTGTGATTGCAGAAATGTTAGCCCTTCGCACGAATCTCCAACCTCCTGAACTCTCACACTCTCTTACTCTAACTTTACTTTTGAATACTTACACTTCATTTTCTAGTTCTAATTCTCTCCAGTTATGTCTAAGCTGCAGTTAACCTATCCAAAATTAAACGCAAAACCTGACTCTTCTTCTCTACTCTTACTTTACTCAGGCATGCGGTTGCGCTAGCATCACTCACTCCTCTCACAAATTTTTGGCGGGTCCACCCTGTCAGTCCTTCTCTACGGCTGCAGAGGCTACAAGTCTGCTTCGGCCTCCTCTCCCTGGCCACTCCACAAGCCTTCCCTTTATGGGCTGATCCACTCCCACGGCCCATTCTGCACGTCATCACTCAAGCCTTCTTCCAGGGACACTACTGAGGGACGCTCATCTGCTCAAGACATTCCAGCTCTGCGATCTCAGAGCAGCGACATGACCGGGTGTCCAGGAAATGCTGAACTCACTGCAGTCAAGCCCGATGACGCCTGAGCAGCACCGAGGCCACATCCTCTCTCTGAAGCTCTCTGACCGCCCTTCTCCTGATGCATGTATAAATCCCATTCTCCCTGCTTAAATGTCGCCACCATCTGTGACTCGCCTTCCTCAAGCCCATGGTTACAAGCCATTTTTTCCCTCTTTTCCCCTTCTCCAGGTGATTTCTCTCAGTGATACTGTTCACTGTTTCAAAAGACGTGCATTATCTGTCTTAATACAGGTTTCCAGAACGCAAAATAACATGCCATTCATTTTTTAATTTGTCTGTTCCCACTGACACACACACTATATTATAAATGTGGTGGGATTAAAATCAGTCATTCAAGAAACATCTCTCTAAAAGAAACTATAAAATACCACAATTTCATGGCTGGAAATGTTTTGTCTAAAAGAACTAAATGTGATGGTAGCATGCAGTGCATGGGATCGTGGGGTTCTCCACAAAGCACTCTTTGGAAATACAAGGTACACAAGGCATAATGTTGGTGCAAGAAACTCAAATGGCATGCAGGGTGGGCTTTACTATCAAAACAATGAGCATGGCATTTATTATGGGTGACACGCCGACCCTCCCCCAACGGCTTCCTCCACCAACACCCGGTGGGTTTTATGCACCTGTCAGCGAGTCCCTACCTGGTCTCCCTCTCCTCATGCTGCAGAATCAGGTTGCTGTAGAAGTTCTCCAGCGTGAGCTTGGCCACTGTCACTCTCTCCCGGGTGTGGTTGCTCATGGGGAAGGTCGCCGCCGGCCCTGCCGCCGTTGCCATCTCACAGAACTGCAACAGCACAGGACATGCAGCTGTCAAGAGAAAGTCACTTTCTATTCCTAATAACCAACTCTGAGAGGGGATTAATTTCTCCTAAGTAAATTCCTACTCCAACAGTTAACACCTGAGTCTTTCACATTAAAAACAATACAATGCTAGTTAAGGAAGTGAAAGATGCACTGTTCCCAAAGCTGCAGAAATTACTTTTGGCAAACTAATTAGCAAAACCCTGCGTGAATACATTAAAGAACCACCAGAGACTGTCCACACACCATTGGGACACTTATACACAGCAAGCATTCAATACAAGATGCAATCTATTTTGTTCTGTTTTAGGGATTACTAAATAAAATTCACAAGATTTTGCCATTACTTACATCCCCAGGAAATGCTGCCTTCCTAAGAGTTAATGCAGTTTAGTAAAGTAGTAACAAATGGTTTCTGCCACACAAATTCTATGAAACTTGAAGTGTTACACCAAATATGCCAACAAGATCAATTTAAAGCAATTCTTACAGGTACACGTTTTAGGGGGACACTTCTCTTAAGAACAAGCCCCTCGGAGTGGAGCCCGTGGCTGTCATATTTCATTCCGAATTCCGTTTTGTTCTAGACAATGCCACAAGGTCTACACCATGAGGTCTGATTCAAATGACACTCAGGAACTCAAATGACACTGTAGGAACCGGAAGGAAACAGAAATGTATGAATTAAGTTAGGGGACCCCATGGCAAATTCTGTGGCTTTAGCTGGACAGTGTGAGTCTACCTGAAGCCATTCAAGTCAGCATTTATAAACCAACAGGCCAGCCGATCAGAGCACTGGCCGGAAGATGACGACCTCGATAATGAGACAGGATGAGAGGTGCAGTGAAAGGATTGCTTTGCAGGGCGAGAGAATGTACCCACGTGGCTGGTATAGGTGGGCACTGACCAAGAGACACGCCCACCACAGTGCACATCTCCACAAGACAGTAGACTAGATCCAACCAGTGAAGAGGTTTCTTGCTTCTGTGCGGGGAGATCACCACACTCAATCCTAGAGAAGACCCAGACTGCCAACTGACCGTGCAACACTGCCCCCTTAGTTGAAAGGATTCCCCCAAACCTGCCACCTACTCCTCAACATCCACATCTCCTCAACTCCATGAAGACACAGACCCCTGTACAGCCATATGAACTGGACTAGACTCCAAGGACAAGGGAATGAACCCTTATTCTTGTTCTTCCATGTCAAGCAATTCAACACATGTTGAAATCACATTATTTCATTAATGTAAACTCCCAGCTCCATTGTCATCTTGCTGGGTTTATACCTCAGTGGACTCCATGAGCCTCACGATTATCCTCCCGAAAACCAAGTCTATCATTTTTGTGTCCTAAACTTGTCCTTCTGTTGATTGCTCTAAATCTCTTACAAGAAGTTGAGCATGCCACTTGCTTAAATCCGTCCATGTCTCCTTACTGCCTACAGCAAGTCAAATAAGCTCAGCATGATAAACAAAGACAACTCAAGTATACTGTGTGCTAGCATACAGCAGGAATTTTAAATTCAAATCATTAATTTCCCCTTTTTTCTCTTGAGAAGTTAAAGAGAGTGGACCTTTACAAGCCTGACTGCATTTCATGGTCACAAGAGCCCTGTAGAGTAAGGAAGTGACACTTGGAAAGGTCCCCAGTGAGTGGTGAAGTCAGGCGGCCACCTGCCTCTCTCACCAACTCATCTTCCCCCACATATTGGCCTCTCTTGTGCCTCCCATTCCTCACAGGACCCACCCTCAAATCAGTGGTTACTCTTGAGGGTCCAGTGTATTTCAAGTCCTACTGGGTGGCATCTCCACCACACCCCACCAGAAGACATGGAGCTGCTGGCACTCTTTCCAGTGTGTTCGCTTGCTCTTGGGCCACTGTGTCTCAGCTACAGGGGCCTGTCCTTCGTCTCTCTATCCCACTGCAAGACAAACACCTCTGGGCAAGGACTTTTCCTGATTCTTTTTGAGAGTTCATGATGACAGCACAGTCTTTGACACATGACACCATAAATGAATGAATAAACCTATCAAATGGGGGTGGGGGAAGAACCCCAAAGTATCTGCAAAATACAAAGGACAAGCACTCATTCAAGGTTGGCTAATAAGCAGCTGTGGAAAAAGAAATTACTGAACACAGTGAGATGTCTAGAGATCTAACTGATCACATTCAAATCCCCAGAACATTCTGAATTCTAGTCACCCTTTCCCAGAGGAATTCCACTATTTTTTTTTTTTAACCTAGTTCATAGGCCTAATCTAAGGCTATGGAGAAAACAGTCAGCAAAACCACAATGGTGTATACGAATGTAAGAAACTATTTTGGCACCTAGTTTGACTTTTTTAACTGTGCTAAATGCTTTGACAATAATGAGCGTTATTTTTAAAAACAATAGAAAATGAAAATAAATGAAACTCAGGAATTGTCATGGCCAAATGACTTTTCAGCACCAACCTGTTCTTCTTGGAATGCTATCTAAAGCAATGCTACCAAACCATTTTTGGAAATCCCAGAATCACAGAGCTCATGCTTTGTGCTCAGGGTCAGACACAGAAAAGTCAGAGAAGGAAAAATGGAACAGGGATTGTAAATAACAATTACTACAAACATGTTTGTTAACTGGGATTTGGAAGCCTGGTGGTGGAGCTAGGGGAGCAGGTAGACTGGAAGTTAATTTCAAACAAATTTAAAAAACCAAGATTATACAAATTCAAACAAGTGTCTTATTGCAAGACTTCTCAGAATCTTTAATAAGCAAATATGCACCCTAAATCCTCAAAAAGGGTTAGATATACAATCTGCAATAGGATTCTTGGGACCCTCCTTTAGGCATACATAAAATTTAAGTTCATAGATAACTCTTGAAACACTAGTGGAAAAGTGCCTGTCATTGTTTTAACTAACATTAACGAAAAAAAAAACCCACACTAGAAGTTCCATCAAAGAGTATGCCTACAGGTTTCAAAGTGCTTTCTGATTTGTCCCAGAGAGTTGGAGATGACAGACAATTTTCAAATTGTTTTGCTAGTTCCTAAGAGGAGAAAAGGTCAAGACCCTACTGTACTGGGTCCAAAGTCTATAATTTTCCTTTCAAAAAGTGAATAGTGAAAAAACCAAATAAAACCTTGTATAAAGTCTGCTGAGAAAAGCACAAAGAAATCACGTCTGAGTTACGGTTACAGAAGTCAAAAAGCTGTGGGCTGAACTCAGGCTTGACCTTGAAAGGCAGCGGACTGGCCACCAGGGGCCTGGAGGAACAGACCACCCTGCTCAGCCAAGGTGCGAGGTCTGGCCCTCGGTGTCCTGGGGCAATCAAATTCTGGAAGCTGCTTTATCCTAAGGAGGCTCAAACGAGACATAATGGCATTTACTGACTTACACGAGGAGAAATCGAGTAACAAGGAGAAAGAGATGCTGATCTTCGAGCAAATGCAAGTTAGATGTAAAGCTCAGAAGACAGGCGGTGAGCAGGGCACACAAACAAGAACTGCAATTCAACTGAAATGTTTACTGAGCGGAAGCAGGGTCAGGGCACTCTAACCAACAAGGACTCGTGCCTGACTCCTGCCCTGGGCACACCTGCCCATTCAGTGGCTGGAGAGAGGGCCAGAAAGAGGCAAGATTACTCAGGGGAGGTGGCAGAAATATTACTAAGCAAAACTCTGGGGAAAATTTTTTATGAATAAAAATGTTAGGGAATTCAAAACAACTCCAAATAAGAGGAAGTGTATGTATTAACAGTACAGAAATAAGAAGTTGTTTGAGTTGTAATGAGTTAAAAATCCAGAAGCAGCTATGAAATAATGAAAAACAACCTCCTGATACCATGAAATTTAATCATGAGGACTAAGTTCTCTCCATCCATTTATACATACATGCAAGCAGGTGTGTCTTCCAAGCAAAAACTATACCTGTTCATCTTTGTAATGAAAGCAGTATAGCCCTTGAGAAGGTGTTGAGCATGGAGTAGTTAGTCTGTAAATAAGAGTGAGCAACTGAACTCCAATTAAATAGATTTTACATATGTTTCATATATAATTTCCTATGGCATCATTCAGTCCTGTGTAACCTTCAGAAACAAATCCCACTTCAGAGACACAATCGCAGAAAAGCCAAATCCCACCATTTGACTTGAGTAAATATCTTCAGAGAGGAGCTTAAAAAAAAAACAAGAAAAAAGTATTTCCTCCTAATCAGAAACAAATAGGCTTTAAATATTTCAAATTAAATAAAACCAGAAGCAGAACTGATCAAATTATTACAAAGATACTGATCCAGATGACTGGCACTTATTCTGCAAATTTATTCTTCTAATTGATTTAACACTGTTCTTTGTCTTTAATTAAAGCCCCTTCTTTGCCCAGAAAAAGAACACGATACAATTTGCAAGTCTAAAATTCCTGGACTGATAAAAACAACACTAGGTGCCCTTGAATTTCCTGTCCACAAGCTTTCTGCAGACTCCCCTATTCATTAATGGAGACACTACCAAGAGTTAAGCCCAACATTCTTTCATTTATCAAGCCTGGGGACAGGAGATAACAAATCTGGCAGTCAGGCCATCTATAAATAGTTGCGTGTCTCTAACCATTCACCATCAACGTCTACAGTAGGAAAACAGAACCACTTTACCTGACTGGTAAAACACACTATTTAATGGGTGATCTCACTTTAGTTTCTACATATTACATTTCAAGGAAAGGATACCCTTAATGCCATTATACTGCCATGGAGTATAAAAACATTCCTAAATTTACCACTAGTTGTAACCATAATGCTCTGGACTGCAACAGGCTAGATATACTATTTAGGTCCCTAATGATAGAACTGCCGTGGCCTCTTTCCTCTAGGGTATAATCACAAGAGCAAAATTCACAGTCAGATGAACATTCATGTCCCATCACTAACTTTCACTAATATTACTTAGTATTTACCAATGTTTTCCACCGCATCGCTGCAGATCTGTGTTGGCACTGCACTAAGAACTGAGAATGTGAAGACTGATAAAATATGGCCCTTATGGAGTTTACAATCTCACAGGAATACCAAGATGGGAGAAATCAAAGGTTTACTACTAGAGGAGAAGATGCTTGATGTGAGTGGAGGAGGAGGGCAGTGTAAGAGTTCGCAAGCAGACAGACAGGGCAGAGGAGGAGGAAGGGACATGCAGAGAATGACGTCAGGATATCCGGACCAAGGCGTGTAGGGGTCGCCATTCAAGACTTAATTAAACGCAGCATTAACAGCCAACATACCTTCTGAGTGCCCACCCACGCACCAAGACCTCTTCCAGCATCTCATATGCTTAACTGTATCGATGTCTACCTGACTGGTACTTGGGATAGATTACCTAGCACAGGGAAGACGAGGAGGAAATTAAACTGGAAGAATGCAAATCAGGTTAGGGGGACTTGATAAAAAATAAATAGGAATTATAAACTGGTGGCCTGTAGTCATATTTTGTTTAGCTTACATCATGATTTACGAACTGGAAGATTTCACATAAAAAATTGCAGATTTCTAGTTCCCTGACATTCATATTGAATGTCAAGTGTGAGCCCACATTCCTGCCTGGAACAGAAGAGGGAAGCAGCATCTCACTGGGCTCCACCAAATTTCTACTCCCGCAGGCCCCACCTGCTTCCTGTAAGCACCAAGATGATATAAGAGAGCAACAGAAAAGACTAAAATTGGGGCTCAGATACATAGCTGCCAAGAACAAAACCTACAATGAGCACTAGTTTTCAGATTTAGACGACTGGGTGCATGGTGAAATTATTAGTAAGGATAGTAAATATAACAAGAGCTCACTTGTTGGGAAGTAAAAATAAATCTAAGGCTGATCTTGAGTTATTAAACCAGACTCAAGTCTACACCTCCAAAGTGAAGACAAAGCAGGCAAACCATATAGGGTTGATACGCTGCTTAAATGGCAGCAGAGCAGTGGAAAAGGGTACAACTGCCTGGGTCTGAATTTTGGCCTAGACTATTAGCTACGTGACTTTTAGATAATTACATAAACTTTCTGTGCTTCCGTTGATTAAAATAAAGATGAACAATGGCCAACTTCTATACATGCTTAAGTCAACACAAGACTTAAAAGAACAGTGATTTAATTTTCTTTGGCTAGAGACCTGGAAATAGAATTGCTGGATCTTAAAATTTTTGATTTTTTGAGGAACCTCAACACTGTTTTCCATAGTAGGTTTACCCATTTATTCTCTCACCAACAGTAACAAGAGTTCCCATTTCTCACCCACTTCTCCCATCCTCACCAACACATGCCATTTCTAGTTTCATTTTTTTTTTAAAGATTTATTTATTTATACATACAAGCTGGGGTACAGGCCAGAGGCATGGGGCGGGGAGAGGGTTCACCAGAGTCAGAGCGGGGAGCAGAACAGGTAGATCAGAAATACACTGCTGATGGGAGCAGAGGGCGAGGCAGGAGAGGTCCGCCGCACCATGTGGGATTCTCCCTGGCTGGGTGTCGAACTCGCATCGAGTGCTGCCGACAGCTCCACAGCCCAGTGCTTAACTGCTGCGCCACCAGGGAGGCCCTGGTTTCATTTTTTTTTTGATACGACCCATTCTAACAGGTGAAAAGTGATATTTCTTGTGGTTTTGATTTACATTTTCCTGATGATTAGTGAAGTTGAACAACTTTTCATGTAATTGTTGGCCATCTGAATAGCGTCTTTGGAAAAATGTTTATTCGTGTCATTTGCCATTTTTCAGTTAGATTACTTGTTTTGTCTTGCCACTGACCTGTAGGAGTTCCATCTATATTTTGAAAAATTAACCCCTTACTCTGGGTTTTTCTTTGTGATAGAATTTTTAATTACAGATTCCATGTCCTTACTTATTAAGATAGGTTAGATCATCTGTTTCTTCAGAATTAGTCTCGGCAGCTTGTTTGCTAGCAAGAATGTATCCATTTTTCTAGGCTGGCCAATGTGTTGGTGTATAATCACTCATAGTAGTCTCTTATGACCCTTTGTATTTCTGTGTTATTAGTTGTAATAGCTCCTCTTTCATAAATAATTGTATTTATTTGGGTAACCCTATTTCTTTTTTTTTTTTTTAAAGATTTATTTATGCATATAAGCTGGGGTATAGGCCAGAGGTGCGGGATGGTGAGATTAACCAGAGACAGTGGGGAGCACTTGTTTCTGTTTATTACTGTTGTTTAGATTTCTTCTTTGACACAATGGTTATTCAGGAGCATGTTGTTTAATTAGCATGTATTTGTGAATTTTTCTCCTGTCACTAATTTCTAGTTTCACACTATTAAAATCAGAAGAGATAATTGATATAATTACTAGTTTCTTGTATTTGCTGAGATTTGGCCATTTTTGGCTCAAAGTCTCTTTTGTTTGACCTACATTAGCGATACTTTGCTTTTGGTTACCATTTGGTTGAAACAACTTTTTCATCCCCTCACTCTCGGTCTACGTGTGTCCTTAAAGTGATAGTCTCTTACAGGCATCACATCACTGGATATTGTTTTTCTCTGTGCAGTCATTCTGTATCTTTTGATTAGAGAATTTAATGCATTAACATTTAAGTTACTACTGATAGGTAAAGACAATTTCCACTTTGTTAACTGTCCTCCAACTGGGGTCCTCCTGGCGTGGTGCTGTGCCAGCCTGGGGAAGGGACATGGCAGTCAGAGTGAAGCATGACCTTGCCCCCTGCAATGCTGTCCTTCTCAGTGCCCATGGTCCAGGGGTTGCTCCTGCCTCACCCTTGGGTTCTGTGACTTTCACAATGGTGTACTGTCTATAGACAGTTACCAGCTGGTCTTTTAGTGAGGAAGATTGAGGCGAGGAATGTCCTATGTGACCATTTTGACTACCACTCCCTGGGCTCATGTTAGTGGTAGCATTCGTTGTAATACTTCCAGTAGGTACTGTGGCAATCTGTATCGGGAACTTTAAAGACTATTTTTAAAAATCTTTTAGTACCATAATTTCACCTTTAGGAATCTAGTGTAAGGAAATAATCAAAATTGCAGCAAATTATGGTTTTTTAAATCAAAGCATTATCTGAAATAGAAAAACTAATAATTGGTTTAAAATTAGGTAAGAGGACTTATAGCATGGTGATAGCATAAAAATGATGGAAATAACAGTGAAAAAAATTTTCCAAAAAATGTAACATCAGGGCCTCCCTGGTGGCGCAGCACTTAAGCGCTGCACTCTGGAGCTGTCAGCAGCGGCGACGTGAGTTCAACGCCCGGCCTGGGGATTACCACATGGCAAGACAGACCTCTCCTGCCACGCCCACTGCTCTGCTCAGCAGTGTAAAGAAAAAAAAAATAATAATAATGTTAAATAAACCAAACACGAAGTTCTGTCTTTATGGCAAATATGAGCTCAACTGGATGAAAAAGGGTGGATAAATTATGATATGGAACTCATGGGTAATTTAAATATGCCTTATCATCTTCCGAATTTTCCAATTTTTCCATAATGGGAAAACAATCATTTTTATAATAAGCAAAAAATAAGAATAATTGTGTGAAGGTGGGAGTGAGAGCAGTAAATGGGATCAATTTCCATTTCCGGCCCACAGAGGAGGCGCTACTGTACTTAAGAGTTTTCTTGTGAACCAAAGTCTTAGTTCTCGTTTAGTGCAGGATTATGATGGCAGAGACTTTGAAGTTGTAGAATCAAACCTAACAAATTCTATGATTTATTTTTAATTTTACATTAAACTTGTGCCAAACCAGGAGACTAGCAGAGATTCAGAAACATTTTTCACTCATCTCTTATACTTCTCCTTGGGCAAACAGTTTTTAAATGACTTAAAGTCTGAGCATATTTACAAGGGCCCACACTGATACTCTCTTCTCAAAGCAGTCTGTCCACTGGTGAGTCAAAAGTCAAAACTGAAAAGCACACATCCCAGCCAAGTTGACACCCAGTTTCATTTAGGTAAGGGGACTTATTCCTTCCAAATCAGAAGGGACACGAAGGATGCTCTAGCTGTAAAGTGATCCCCACACCTCTTCACTGCCTTTGCCTGTTTTGTTTTTTATTTTAAAGATTTATTTATTTATGCATACAAGCTTGGGTACAGGCCAGAGGAGTGGGGCGGCAAGAGGGTTCACCAGAGACAGAGTGGGGAGCAGAACAGGCAAATCAATGGATCTGGAAACACACTGCTGAGAGGAGCAGTGGGCAAGGCAGAGGAGGTCTGCCATGCCATGTGGGCATCTCCCTGGCCTGGCGTTGAACCCGCGTCGCTGCTGCCGACAGCTCCATAGTGCAGCGCTCAACCAGTGCACCACCAGGGAGGCCCTGTCTTTGCCTGTTTTAAAGGAGATAATGCCCATTCAAAATACCAGTTAATCAAAAATGCTATTTTTGCATAAAAGGTGAGGGTCCGCTATGGCCAGAGAGCACTGAATACATAGGCCAGAATAGCAGGAGAGGTGAGTGAGATGGGGCGTGACTCACTGCGGTGGGAGCAAATAGACTAATAGTCACATACCAAATGAGGGCTGAAAATAGACATGAGTTTAAGTGTGGATGTAAAATATAAAATTTACAAATACAACTTTAACTGGAAATATAAACTCATTTTAATTACTGAAAAGATTCATTCTATAACTTCAGGAGGGACTTTATGTGAATTCCTCCATTCTACCAATTTCTTTTCTATTTTTTAATTTTAATTTAAAAATGACTGCGATAAATTGTTTGCTGCTTCTTCCAAATGAAAACGGCTGACTGACAGAAATCAGACTAATTTAACAACTTAAGACCCAGAAGCAGCAGTCCTTTTAAAGGATAAAAATTAGATTCGACTAAATTAAAATATGATATCACCAAGTTTACAATTTTAATATAGAAGAAGCAATGAGTTACTTTTAGTAATTCTGAATCATTTAAACTCTCCCCAGAGACTTTCTGACCATCACAAGCGACCACTGAAAACTGCTCCCAGCTAAAAGCAGACATACCATGTGACTCCTCAGACTAAGAGGACAGACTAACTCGCCCTTCGGTTCCCATGAGAAAGTCCAGGCGGTGCCTGCCTCATTAAACACCAAAGGACAAAAAACTTTAAGGCATTAAAAAAAGAATTTTTTTTTTTTAGTGCTGGTGACCTTTATAATTACTACCTGAACAGCTTATTATGTAAGTATCAAACAGGGTCACACCATTTTATTGAACTGTGATCTCTACAACAGAATTCGGGTTTGTGTAGAAAACAAATATGGGAGAAAAATAAAAATGCCTAAAATGGAATAAAAAATAAATTGTATAGTTTGCTGTCATCAAGGATATCCTGTAATTCAAGTAAGTATACTAGCAAACCCTCCCATAAATCAGCTTATGAATTCAATTCTGCTCAGCATTTTTCTAGATACTATAAAGATTTAAGATCACAAACCTAATACAAGACTATCAGAATCACAGAACTGGAAAAGAGAAGTTACATTATCTGCTACGTCAGTGCCACGGCCATCTGTCTGTCAGGTAGGCCTGGATAAGAACAGACCACTGGGCCTTCAGGCGGGGGTCCTGCTCTCAGCCACTATGCTGCCCTGGGGCGCGCGCGGCCTCAGAACCCAGGGCCCTGTGGTCCTGCTGCGTTCTAACACGAACATCAACATCTGACACCACATCACTACTTCCCTCTGACCCAGAGGAGCCACGGATCAAATAACTGGTTTCTGCCTGCTTTATTCCCCCCAAACTCTCTGGAACCCCAACAGAACACCCGATCTTGAGGCAAACCTGAGTATACCTCTATCAAGAGCTCTGGACTCCGCCGTAGGTATTGTGCAACAGATGAAATGAGGTCTCTAAAGTAGATTGCTTTTCTTTCTAAGCTTTTTCCTTTTATTTTTTTAAATTTATGAAAACAAAAGCTTTCATGTGACAATCTCCGTAAGCATGTAAATTGCACAGCAAAAGTGACCTCTCAGTCCTACCTCCACAATACTCAGTTGGGACTTCTGGGTGAAAGAGCCTGGATTTAAACTCTGGTTCTGCCACTTAGGACCTGTGAGACCCCTGAGGGCACCAGTGTCCTTACCTACAGAGACAAGGACAGCAGGTGAGCAGCAATGACTTGGGTTTCTTCATAAGAGGAGGTTTGTTCCAAGCACTTACACATAGTAACTAATTATGAGTAAAGCAGCTGACAGATATGTGTGAAAGCACTTAGGGCCTGAGCGTTCACTGAACGCTGTTACGTACCCCATATAAACACAACACAGATACGGAGTTAACATAAATGTTAACTCACAGACGTAAAGTTCTATAACCTGCTTTCCCTGTCACTATTACCATGCAGAGGTCCCTCGATATTAATACATATAGAGCCACTTTATCCTTCCTAAGGAGCACACAAGTAATAATATTCTCTAACACATAATGAGTGAGTTTGTGCTGGGCACTGTGCCTTGTGTTTATCACCTCACTTAATCCCCACGCCAACCCTAAACAGCGTGTGCCATTACTGCTCCCATTTAGGGGGGAGTGCGGAGAGAATGAGCTGCCTAAAGAGCTCGCCCAAGACCACACAGCAAGCTGTGATGGCAGAGCAGGATTTCCACTTAGACTCCTTTGATACTAAGCGACCACGGCACCCTGCATCTTCCAGGGTGCCATAGTTTGAAACCAAAGTCCATGAACAAATGTTTACATGCCTCCATGGGGGGTGGAGAGGGGGCTTTTAGCAACGCTGCAGTGAGCACAAACACATTAGATCACACACTGCTCGGACTTTCTTTTGCACTTCCAGAGGGGCAACTGCTGACTCTAAGAATATTCGCATCTGAAACTGTGATTCACATGGCCAGGATGTCTTCCAGAGTGACAGTAAAACTGACCATCTGCAGCGATGTGAGGAGTCAACACTGGGTACTGGGCATCTTTTTAGTCTCTGCCAGCCTGACATGTTCAAAGAAATGCATGGGCATTTTTCTTTTTAGTAAAATGAGTTAAGCATTTCTCATATTTTAAATAATTATTTTTCATAAGCTGACTTATTTAAGCCCTTTGTCCACTTCTGTTTCAAAATTCATTCTTTAAGAGGTTCAGGCTATATCTGAATAATATAATTATGACAGCCCATTTTTAGCTATTATAAATAGCTAAAACCATAGCATAATGCCAGTGTTTAAATAATTTCAATTTATACCATTTTTAAAAATCAGAGCATGCTTTAGTTCACACAGGAACCATCATTATTCCATTAAAAGTAGGGCAGTTTCCTACAAATCAAAACTACTGTTATGTGACTCAAAGGTTGCAAAAAGTATAAGTAGAAACATAGTCTTCCAAGCTATTTAAGACTTTCTACTTAGATGTGACATTTAGACCCTGGTGTTTGTTTATTTGAACCAGAGTATATTAATTTCTCTTTTTAAATGATGCCAGTTCTCAGCAGAAAATTTCCCAGCTTAGATAACAATTCTCTGGAAAACAATTCAATGTGCTTCCCACTGTCACCACATCACTGTCACCACAGCTCCGGTTATCAAGCACCTCCCCTGTGCCACACAGCACCTGTGCGTTATCTCCCTTAACCCATTTTACAAACAAGACACTGAAGCTCAGAGAGGGAAGCTGTGTAAGGGCCTCTTGCTGAGAAAGTGGTGGCGCTGGGATTTAAACCCTGCCTGACTCCAGGACTATTGTTCTATTGTTTTAACATCATGCCTACTCTTTATGACTAGACTTAATTACTGAAACAAAGCTAAAACCGAAAATAAAGCTGTAACTTCAGAAAGGCAACTTAGAATTACAGATCTTTTCTTACATGATCACCTTATTTACTCTTGATAAATCTGAAATCCTTGCATAATTCCTGGTCTAAAAGAAACTTAAAAGGATCACCTCACTCTTCTTTCCACTAGAAACAAGATTCTGTTAACCTTCTTCCCACTCAACCTGCCCTCTTGTCCAAACTGCTCGACAAATTGCTCAGTTTTATAATCTGTGTTTGGGAACCTTTACAGTATTTCATAGGTTACTTGACATACAGATTGTTTATCCTATTTACTTGTCTAATAGGAACAAAAGGATCAGCATACTTTACTGTGTGAGGGGGGAGGACCACCCAGTGGGGAGCAGCAGTCCTATCAGCAGGATTGAAATGCACATAGGTGGGTTTCTAGGGACCTTAAAATAGCTGGGAAAGGCCAGAAAGGTCTCCTGCAGGCGAAAAAGCCTCCCTCCTATCTGCTGGGCCGCTTTACACTCAGGAAGTTCCACTTACTCTAACCTTGATCTCTTCCACTGAAATCCAAACTCACTGTTTTTCAAGTTCTCCATAAAAATGAACAACTTTTTTGCAGCAATGACCTTGCTCAAATTCTCACAGCAAATAAGAAAAAGGTGGTTGAAATCAGTATTAATTTCTTTTGGTTCTCTCTTCATTGTATGTTTATTTATTTACACATTGATTGCGGGTAGTTTTTATCGCATGCTAACAGGTGGTGCGGGCCATTTTTGCTAATTTTTTAAGTATAAAAAAAGTATAAAAATAAACATATTTATACGTTATCCGCATTCTACCGCTAGTCTATAAAAAACGTATTAATACGTGTCCTGCGCTCTACTACCAGTCAACACAAAACATATTAATACATTTCCCGCATACAATGTGTTTATTTATTTATTTAAACTATCACAACTTTCTTTTTTTGTTTTGTTTTTAAAGATTTATTTATGCATACAAACTGGGGTACAGGCCAGACGCGTGAGGCAGTGAGAGGGTTCACCAGAGACAGAGTGGGGAGCAGAACAGGCAGATCAACAGAAACACACTGCTGAGGGGAGCAGCGGGCGAGGCAGGAGAGGTCTGCCGCACCATGTGGGAATCTCCCCGGCTGGGCATCGAACTCATGTCACCGCTGCCGACAGCTCCACAGCACAGCACTTAACCGCTGTGCCACCAGGGAAGCCTTCATTGTATATTTAAAAGTTCTTACATTCTCAGTCATTTTGCTGAGGGAAAAATGGCTTGTCTCCCTCAAGACAATTGTGAAACTAATTTGAAAATAAAGCCACCTTTATGAAATATTCAAGCCTAGTACCTATCTCCACAGTACTTCTGAAGGCCATTACTGATAAAAATAAAGTTACAGGTAACTTTCATCAAACACTTCTGTGTCAGAGGCAATGCTGAAGTTTCACAAGCGTAACACTGTTGTGTGCAGTGATTCTACGAAATGGTTGTTGCCCACACTTACCAATGAGGAAGCTGAGGTTCTGTTAAGCTGCATCCCTAGTCAACAGAACCCACTTCAGGCCTGCACCCAAGTTCACAGACCAACTCTACTCTCCTGTCCCTCCTCTGAACTCTACTTTTAATGGGGAGGCCTCCCTTTAGAGAGTCCTTTGTTCCCGAAAGCACCAAGTTCTTATCAATAATTCTTATTTTCCTCATCGCTTTCTATTATAAGATTTGTGTGGGGAAAAACCCAATGTATCACAAAACCAGAATCATACTTCTAAGAAATAGAAGTATGTGCCCTAAAACTCAGGAGCACGAATATGAGCAACTAAAGAACTTCTACATGAGCTAGCCATTTGCAAGAATCCAGTTTGAGACTCTACTCTGGTTCCATTAACCTATCAATCAGTCTATCTCACCTATTCTCATATCTATCCATCCATCCATCCAGTCTCACTTGGAAACTAAATTATTTTATTTTCAAAGCTATCAAATATATTTTGGATTATATATTTGGTGGGGCAAGTTTCTCTTTGTTAAGGCTCCAAATTATCACAGTCTTGCATATGAATTTTAGAGTCTGCCTGTAAAGTTCAATTACAAATGCTGTTGGAATTGTGTGACTAAAATCATCTCTTCAGAAAAGAGGAAATCACAAAGTTTAAACTAATCAAGAAGCTTCAGCCTTGGGGTTATAATTACCACTTTGATTTTGGTTCCTTTGCCACCTTAGAGATAAACTCCTAAAAGTTTATCTTTTATGAGTGAAGGCTGAGGTTTCTAAAAGTCTCTTTTAAAAGAGGTGCAAGCAAATTCAGAGTGTCTGTTATTGACCAGGGAAAACAGCAAAATGAGATATTCAATAAGCCTATTCAATAAACTTGTAGGGCAGTCAGGGCTTCAGGAGGACCAAAGACAGAAAAATAGAAGGAAGCAACTAAGCCAGCAATCACAGTGGGCTTGGGTCAGGCTGGTGAAATAATTGGCATCATTAGTCCTTGTCGTAGATGAGACTCTCTGCTAGTAAGAAGAGCCCCAAGTAGGATGATGATAGGAACATTCCAGATCCTGTGATGTTGTTGAAAACAGCCTGTGACAAACAGCCTGTGAGCCTGAGTGGGCCTTCCTGACATAACCAGGGTGGCAGTGCCCAATAAAAGCTAATCAACTGGGTAGTTTGGATCCAGCTTACTGAGTGCCTGGTGATAACCAAAATCTAATGACAACTACTTAGAAGTCCTTGCAAAGAAAAGCAGCCATAATCTCAACTTGGTCTATAAATCAAGACTGAGACAAGCTTCCAGCACCCTAGCAAAAGCCTAGAGATCACAGCAGGTGTCTCACTGTTCTAGCAGTAGCTACTCTTGCTGATATGCAGACAGTGCTGGGTGACCCCAATGGGAAATCCCCCAAATTTGTGTGGCTTCAGGGCCCATTCAGCACCAGAAGCTGGGCCTACTGGCCTTACAGTCGACCTGGAAAGTCCCTATGCCATGGCACTGGCATCCACAAAAAAAATCCAACCAGTTGTCTGACATCATGGAAATGTACTAGTTCATGCAGAGGACCTAGTATGTGGGCTCATCTATTTGTGGAAAGAGGTAGTTCTTTCCAAAATTACTGAGTCAGAAATTTTACCAGCACTAGATTTCTTTTTAAGAAAAAGGGGAAAAAAATTTAAGTTGGATAAACAGGATGAGTACTGTATCTCCTTCCAAGGAGAGGAAAAAAAAAAAAAGGCTAAACATAGCTGGGAATATTGGTTGGGATGAATTGGGATGGAACCTTTTTTTAAAAATTTAAATCACGTGCAAACTCTTCAGTTACTTAATTTTAAAGCTTTATTAGATAATGCAAAGCAAGACAACTCAGTGATTTCTTTATCAGTTTGTTATGCCAATGTGCATTTCTAAGAGAGGGTTCTTTCTTTGAAAATGAATATAAATGTACTGCCAAGTTGGTCCTAAGGCAGTTTCACTAAAATCAGGAAGTCAAAACCTCTTGGCTGAAGTTCCTCCCAGTACTATGTACATTTAGGTTTTAAAAGATAATTACTAGTACTTTAAAAGGAGACTACAACACAGCAGGTATGAATAGTTCTCACACGTCTCAAAACTCAATTTCTAATGAAATATATGGTAAAGCATAAAACACCCTACAGCTTTCCTTACGTGAAACTGGGACAGTTTTGTGGAATGCACATTTTTCAGAAGGGACAATTACTATGTAGTTTGCTACACATTTCAGGAGTAGTGAAGATCAAATTGCTTTCTAAAAGGCAAATCAGTATTCATTATAAGGTTATAGAGGCACTGGAATGACAATAATTCTAAACCCACGACAATGGTTATTTCCAGGAAAAAAACCACCATGCACCTAGTCTTAGTGACTCAATGTCTTCAGTTTGGAGTTTATAAATCTGAAAAAATGGAAGGGTTGGATAAGATGATATATAAGTTCCCTTTTCACTGCAACATGATTACTAGATCTATAAAACTGATTTACAGTTACCACATAATACAATTAAGTACTGCAAAGGTTACTAATGACAGGGTATGGCCACATGGTATCATCTTTAATCCCTCAGTTATTTATTTCACAAACATTCAGGAACTTATACTGAGCACCAGACAATGTTACAAGTAGATAGAACACAAGGTTAAATGACAAAGAATCTCTGCCTTTAAGATTCAGTTTAATCATGGAAGACAAATGTAAAACAAATGACAACACAGGGTATGTTGACAGCGATGGTGGAGCTGAAAATACCGGAAGGCCTTCTCAGTGAGAGAGCGCTGGAGGCTGGAGGAAACTTCATATGCAGAAGTTGAGAGGAAATAAGTGGCAGGAGGTGTGTCTGGATAGGAAAGTAATGACCACATTGAGAAGGACCATGAATGCGATGCCACAAACTTGGACAGTATGTTATGGGAGGTAAGGCTGGCATTTTAAAGCCTCTAAGCCTGGAAATGATGTGGTCCAATTTACATTTTGGAATTGCTGGAGCAGGAATATAGATTGGGTGGTGGGTGGTGGTATCTGGAGAACAAAGGAGGGAGGAAAAGAATGAAAGGAGGCTTCCCTCCCTTTCCCAGAGAACTAAAATGATATAGCCGGTTATGAGGAGGCTTGAACCATGGCAGGAGCGGAGGAAATTCCTGAGACAGTTAGACTGTGGAGGAGGGAACTGAAAGAGTATTGATAAGTGGTTGTTAATGTCCAAAAAAGGTAATCCGTTCTTTCTCCAAAGGATAAATAATGCATAGATTTAGAAATGCAGATTTTAGGTACTCTGTTATCCACTCATCACCAGTGGGTGACAAGCTTCAAGCACAGAGTCCAACACAGACAGACAGGGGCATACTAATGTGGAGTGAATGTGATGGGTTACTGAACAGATGAAACCAGTAAATGGATGTGCGGCAACGGACTAATTCCCAGTTCGCTGGTCATATCAGCAATGATTTGATAAAAATATAAGGAAAAACAAAAGTTCTATTTCAGAACCTCAGAAACCTCCTGTACCCCCAACTTCATCACCCACAACTTTTACACCAAATGGGCAAAGAGCATCATTGTCCTTTCTGAAAACAATGGGATGGCAGTTGGGTTCTTATTACTTAAGATTTGACCACTCCCCACATGTGGACTGTAACGGAGGATGCTTGCTCCTGGCTTTTATCTGGGTCCTAAGGAGGGCACTTCTAGCTAAGAGCAGCAGTGCTCAGTCACCACAGCAGTGCCACAGACCACATTTATTCATTTTTGTAAGGCATCAGCACCATCTCCCCTCAGAAACCATTATCTTTACTTGAATACAGATAACATGGACAGCACAGAAAGGTAGCTCATCTAGACACTGGCCTCCCAGTAGAGACTATTAGCCAGAAATTAGAAAATTCTGCCCACCTTTTATTTTTTTAAAGGTTTATTTATTGATGCATACAAGCTGGGGGGCAGGCCAGAAGCGTGGGGGTGGTGAGAGGATTCACCAGAGACAGAGTGGGGAGCAGAACAGGCAGACTGACTGAAATACACTGCTGAGGGAAGCAGTGGGCGAGGCAGGAAAGGTCTGCTGCACCACATGGGAAGCTCCGTAGCTGGGGATCAAACTCATGCCGCAGTGGCTCTGGATAGCCACATAGTGCTGCAACTTAACCCACTGTGCCACCAGGGAGGCCCTGCTCACCTTTTAATTATGACTTCCTGATCCTTTCAAATGTTCCCAACAGTGAATTTGTGGCACTAAAAAACAACCTGGAAATCTCATCATTCATTCCACACCCACAGTTTTACAAACCATTACACCCTGCAGTTGTTACCTACAATAACATGGCCTTCGTGATAATTAACTGAATATGACTACATGCCAGGTGATGCACTGAACCGTTTCTCGCATCACCCCATCTGATCCCAAGCCCTGTATTAACCCTAAGAAGTGGCACATAAAGCTACTGCCCTTTTGCATGGAAAACAATGGGGCTGAGAGAAGGCGGGCATCTTAGTCAGGGATGACCCATCCATACCAGTCCATGAGACTCAGCACCCCAGGACTCTGCACAGCTCCCCAGAGCTACCTCTCTCAAACCAGGTGAGGGTTGTGGGCAGCTACATCTGAAACGTCTGAGGCACAAAAGTTGACAAGACTTGCCTCAGGTGCCTCGTCTGGAAGTGGAGCCAGGTGTGTCCAGCAGCCGGGTCCAGGTTCCAGGCCTCCCCGCCGCCTCTGGTACTGGACCTGTTCCCTGGAACAAACCAAAGCCACGCCAGGGCATCAGCAAAGTACACAATCCCCACCCTAGTTTCAAAACATCAAACACAAAATGGCTTTGTCAACACAGCATTAAGGTCATGACGTTTTAAAAAGAACAAAGACTCAGTTAAGTTTCTTTTGACCTGTCAAGACCACCTTCATCTCAAGCCATGAAAGGAACTAGTTTGGAAAACCATGCTTTGCAGATGTCTAGTGTTCATGTTGATTTTCATTTTCCCAGTATTTATCTTTGTGTTTCTCCTACAGCCCACATCAACTGCTAATGTTTTCAGGACTTATCAGAGACTTGAGAAAAGGTTAAAGAACTATGTTCTGTCCCCAACCCACAGAGAAAACAATATCTACAACTAATCCTCACAGACTCCACTGCCAAGTGGCAAGCAGGTGCAACATTCCTCTGGTGCACCTTGTGGGTGCATGTGTGCATGCATGAGTTTGCACCGAGTGTGGCAGAGGGAGGGGTGAAGACCAAGGGAAACATGATGAATAAATTGCATTGAGAGGCTCATGCTGGTAAGGGACTTACATCTCTTATGGCATTTGGCTGCTGACAAGATGATCCCACCCTTGAATACAAGGAAGCTGCACCCACTCTCACAAAGCACAGAGTCAATCACTCCAGACAGAATCTGGACTTCCCTCCAAGACAAATATGGAATTCAATCTGTGTGGTGCCATGAACACAGCTAATTAATTTGCAATCCCTCAGTATGACCATACAAGGGAGGGAAAAGGGCTACCTTCGGAGTCCTTCCTTGAGGGGGAAGCAATAGAGGAAAAAGCATAATATCTAAATCCCATAGCAAAGTTTGAAAACTTTTCCATTAAGATACACACCCTGGCTGAGTCACCAGCCTCACACCCCACAGCAGATCACCTCAGTTCTAACTACCTTCTCTGTACATGGTCATTCCAACTCTGCTAATTCTACTCAAAACAGAATAGGTCAGAAGCTAGAACTTGTTTCATTCTTTTTACTTAGTCATTTAACCCTATACTTTTTAGAGTAAATGCACTGACCTTAATTCACTTAAGCACGTGATCTATAGCTACATGAATAAAGAAACCAAACTACAGCTGAGTGAAAATTATATCTGAAAATACTCAATGGCCAAAGCAGTAATAGCAGCCTGAAGAAAACTGCTTCCCAAACCAATGAGTATGTTTTAAATTCCACATAAAGATTATGAGGAGGAAAATTCTCATATCCTAACATCAGTGCTTAGCCATTCTGCAATGATGTTGCGCTATCTCCCAAACAGCAGCAAAAGAGTTCCCATATCCCGACTATCCAAGTTCAAAAACCTGTTGGTACTTATAACAGGAATATAGGGGAACAAAACATGGCAGAGACATCCAGTGAGGAAGGGGGAGGAAAAGGGCTCAAAATGGGGTAGAAAAGAGCACAAGGGACTATGGTGATGGGTCATGGGTGAATTGGTGGTGGGTTACCCAAGGGGAATACACAATGTAAAGGACGTAAATAACAATTAAAAAAAAAAAACCTGCTGGAGGTGTCTGCTTGTTTTCAAAACTAATCTTCACTGACTACTAATATTTGTGGTGCTGAATTAAAGGTTCTAGATTTTGACATCTTTCACAGGCCATCATCCACTCACAGTGTTCCCACCTGTTCGGTGGAAGCCTGCCCCCCTCACCTCCAGGGGGTAGCTCCAGCTCCACACTTGCTCTACCTGGATCCCACCCCCCTTACCACCCCCCGACCCCTCAGCCCCCCCCACGCTGAAAATGAATTTGCCATTCTCTCACCATCACATAAAAAAACAAAACACAAGTTTTAGAATTTTCTTAAAACTAAAATTAGATTTCCATTTCTTCAGATAACAAGTAGATGATTATCTTGTGCATCTACTTATGAGACTCATAACTAGACTGTCTGTGCTTGAGCCCCAGATCCCACTCTTGTGTGAGCGGAGCCGGTTCCTTCATCTGTGTGAGGGCTGGTTTTCTCATCAAATCAAAGGGGCTCTTGTTAGTGCCTGCAGTGCATTTAGAACAGTAGTTGAAACATGATAAGTGGTCAATTTGTAGAAACTATTATCATCATTACGGCTGCTATCATCACTGCTGTTAACTTGCCAATGATACTATGAATATGTCCCTTTACTATCCTTCCAGTGAATGGAATAATCTATCACAAATAATTAGATCTCTGAGCAACCACTAAGCTCAAGAAAAGAATACCTTCATAGAGTGGCCAGTAAGCTACACATTCCAAGGAACTTCATCAGTGATTTAACACCAAGAAGACTCAAATATAATAACAGTTTTGGATCTATCTGTCTCTCTTCTGGGCAACTGTGGCCAATTTCAGATGTTGCTGAGTTATTAGTACTAAGTCTGTGAAGTCATGGAGCCAAAAATGTTTTGTCTTCAAAATAATCACAACACATTTGGAGAGACAAATGCATTTACAAACAGGCTACAACATAGAAAATAAAGCAAAATTATAGTAATTGGAACAGGGGGTAAAATAGGTTCATTTTTCATGGGGGTTAAAAAAAGAAATAGCACTGCCAACAACAAAAAAAATGATACTGAAGACTGAAAAGTTAGAGGTTGTGAACTATAACATATGCACTGTGAATACACTGTGTCATGAATATGTAATCAAGATTTTATAGAAAATAATTTAGATTTTAAAATAGGAAGGGAAAATACATTAACATGATAGTATTAAAAATAACAAACCAAGTTAAAACAAAACAAAACAACTTAGTACTGATTCACAGTGCTATCTTCCTAGGTGATGAAAATAAGTAAAAGCATGGGAATGCTCGCCACACAGACTATCCTGCCCATGGGCACACTGGGCTTGGGAGGTGAAAACACCCCAACCTTGTGAAAGATACTCTGGGCTTCACTTGGTTTATACTTAGATTGGACACATCTTTGATTCTGCCAGGAGACACCCTTCAACATTTGAAAAAAACAAGAGTTAACAACTTAACAGAGTCCTTTTAAGTGAGTGATAGACAAGGATACATAAAGAATTCATCATGGAAACAATGTAGTCCTTCAGGAAGTAAATACTAAAAAACCTGCAACAAAATCAAAACCCTGAAACTTTAAAAGAGTCAAACTAATTCACAAGCAGAAAGACAACAAAGTAACAAAATGAAGCATCATTTGTAAGCCAGTGTCCTACAAAGCATTTTTCCCTTAGATGTCTGAGGAAACACAGGTAGGGTGGTGGGAGAAAATAAACCTGGGAAATAACCTGTTAAATGCGCAAATCTCCTAGTAAAGGAACAGAATTTACTGAACTCTGACTCTGGAACCTTCTTCACATGGTGATCATACAGTGACACCCCCTCCCAATCAAAGGGAAAAGCGATTTTAACACAGGCGGTGCTAAATAGAAGATGAGGCGAGGAGGGAAAGGGTGCTTGGGCAGCTCAGTCCTGAGCAGCTGATAGTTGACACCAAACCCTGGCCAGTGGGGTCAAAACCCCTAGTCAGACAGGACCCTTCAGGACAAACCTGGTGTCGCCATCAAGTGTGACAGGAAAGATCCCCACAGAAAATTGAGAACCATTTCCAGAACTTTTAGGGTCACAGTAGACAAACAAGACAGGGACTCAAAGAGACCTACAGCACAGAAATCTGTTTCAAAACAGATCTCTGTTCAGATTCACACAGGCAATACCTTCACTACAGTCCGAAGTATATGGACAGACAATTCATAATCAAGCTTCTGGGCTAGCATGGAATCAGAATTAAACTAAGAGGCAGTGGTTATTGAACAGTCTTTTTCATCTAGCTAAAAATTGTTTTTAAATAACTACTATATCCGGGTACTCTTCTAGGTGCTAGGAATAGAGGTCTTTGTTCTCAGAGAGCTGATATCATCATAACAACTTAGAAGTACATATTTTACAGAAGTTTACTAAAATATAAATAAGAGCAAAAAAATTGGAAGCAATCCATCTGTATATTCAATAGTAGAGCTATGACTGAATAATCATGGCTCCAAATGAAAGAAAAACGTAGTTTTTTTAAAAAATGATATTTGTAAGCAGTAATTCACGACATGGGGGAATTATCATGATGCAGTAAATGACAACAGCAGTAGCAGTTAACAGTGTGTCCAGCGTATGATCAAGATGCACCCCACTAACACACAAACATACACCCCACAAACATACTCCACTGCACACATGTGGCCCACCCCTTGCACACAGGATGCAGAAGAGCCATCAGAGTACTGTGAATGATCACCTTTTTATTCCTTTACATCTTTTTGAATTTTCCTGAATTATAATATATGTTTCTATCACCAGGGGGAAATAGTGCTTCTGAAGTCCTTTCAATCATGAGTGCCACTCCTTGACCCTCAGCCTGCCCTGCTTATAAGCTACACGCCAGCAAGGGAATGCAACCGAGGGGCAGCCATCTGCCCAGCCATACTCCACTCCACATTTCTAGCTGCCTCTGGAACATGTCCACTTCAACACCTAACACATAAGTCAGACTGAACTATGACCACAAGAAAAGGCTTCACACTATTCCCCGACAGCCAATATTCTAGCGGCCTGTTTCTGTCCATGGCACTAACTTTCCTCCCAACCAAAAAGCTTTAGAAAGCAGCCTCAATTCCTCTCCCCCATCCTGGGTTCAAGTTCATGAATAAACTGTCAAAATCTCTCCTTTCCCACTGACTTTTCCTCAACTTTCAGAACTCCAGGCCCTAGCAGCAGTAACATCAATGCCCCAGCATTCAGGAGCCTTCCTGACACCTTTCTCTCCATGTTCCCATCACTATTCCTTTGATACAGTGGGATGATGTCATTCCTTAGCTCAAAAACTTTTAGGGCCTTCCTTCTCTTTTCAACCACTCCTATTTAAACCTCTATGCTTGGCTTTTATTAAACCCCATAATTTTGCTCCACCCTAACTACTTAACTTTATTTTCCATTATTCGCCATTATCCTCCCTCATCAACCAACAGACATGCTGTAATCACTGTGACCGCCAAGCACTGGAATATCTAAACTCAAAAATGGTCTTTCCCCTCTACTTGTATTTATAGAACCTAATGAATTTTACCTCTTCTACAAAGCATTTCCTCATTTTCCCAGCCTCATTTATGTTTCAATTTTCAGAGCCTGTCTAGCACGTCTTAGGAATCTTACAATGCCACATTTAATTCCTTACTCCTGTGTAGGAGTATCATGGACACATCTGTTAGTCATCTTCCCAGTTCACACTGTTGCGGTCACCATCATACTTCCTTCTGTCCCCCACAGGATTTAGCATGATGCACAGAACACAGAAAATGCCCAGCATCTGTGGCTGGTCCGGCAGGAATGATCCACTTCAGCTCCAGTCTTTCGAAGGATTTAGGAAGGTCAAGAACCATCTAAGGGATATAATGCGACTCTTTAAACATATTATTTTGGAGGCCCTTTATGAATAATGCAATAGGGATGGCAGGGTCTCTAAGGCCCACATCGGGGACAACAGAAAGTTCTAGGGAATGAGGATCGGTGTCTCCAGGATCTTTCAAGGAAGCTCTCAAACACCTCCCAATTTCCATGAGAACAAGCACCGATTGGAATGAGTGTCAAAAGAGAATTAAAAGATCTAAGCAGAAAGCTGCTTATTTATCAGAAGGTACTGCATAAATCACCAAATCTTCAGAGTCTCAGTTTAACTTAGGAGGTGTGCATTACTTAAGAGATGGCAAATGCCAACTGAGAAAAAGTATTTTCATAGTTACGGTAGTAGAGCCCACACTGAGCAAGTTCCTGAGAGTCTTAAAAGGGTGTTCTGCATACACACTGCTCTACTATCTGACCTGTCCTGAAGAGGGCAAAATGATTAAACCATAACAAATCCTGCCTTCCTCTGAATCTACTTTAAGTACACATACCTATATTATTCTAAAATTAAGAATTACTTCAGAAACTCACTGACCATTTTATGAGTTTCCTTCTGTGGAAAACTTATTATTTTCGAGTGCTTAATCTAGCAAAATTCCTATGATGTTATTTTAACTTACTCATTTTGTATTGAATTAGTTAAAATGTATATGGAATTCACAAACAATAAGTAAGCTAGTTTTGCACATTTCAATTTTTAAAAGTTGGACTTTAAAGACATATTTTGTATTTGATTTCAACATATAAATGGCTAGACTCTCAAGAGGGATTATTATTGTCTGGAGCCCTATGCTCCCAATATAACTATTTTGAGAGAGGGACTAATGCACAACTTCTTAAAGTGTTAAAGACTAGAATAAATGGTACCTGGATGTCTGGGTCATACCTTAACATACAGGTACCTGTAACAGATTCTTGGTTGATGAGGAAGTATATCTCACAGAAACTAAGAAGCATGTTTACAGAGACTGCTGCTGCTAATGACAGGAGCTACATTTACTGAGTGCTTCTGTGTGCCCAGCACACACTGCATACATTCATGCCAAGTATGCCCTATGTTCATATATGCAGCTCTTAAGACAGTTTCTGGCAAATCATGAACCCACCATAAAACTTTATCATCACCACTTTCATATCATGGATTTCTGAACAGAGGATTAAAGGCTATACTCCCATTCTACAGTTAAGAAAGTCAGTTAGGAGAACCCATAATTACATTTGTTCCAGGTCACACAGTGAAAATACTATATCCTTGCTTCTAATTACTATGTAATTTTAATTCATTGAGCAAATGGACTTTAAGTGTAAAATGGGGGAAGAAGGAGGGAAAGTTCAGATATTACTGTAACTATGAAAGAAACTTGTCATGCTCTGAAAAGATGACAAGAATGAGAATGATCTAGCAAATCCTTTGTTGCAGAAAAACAAATGGAAGGGTGTTAGGAACAAGATGATCTAAGATCCCTGCAAACTCATGTCTAGAATATGGGTATTAAAGAAAAAATGTGACATTATACAATTAAATAATGTACAAAATAATGTAAATAAACTAGTGGTTTAGGCATCACTGAGACTTCATGGGATAGGACTGAGAACTAAATGGAGGAATGGGGGAAAGTTAAAGTCTAAAAAATTGCTGATTTGGAATTGTCTAGAGATGAAACTGACACTGAAAAAAAATGAGTTGTGATAGAACTTTGACTATTGGGGTATTTGCTGGAAGTCTTTCACAGCTAAAAATCAAGGCATCTTACAACTGCCTTTCTAAGCTATCTCTCAAATAAAGGAAGAAATATTTCAGATATGAATGTGACTACTGGGAAGAAATGAGCTGATTAAATGGAAATATTGGGACACCTGAGAGCAATTAACCATGGCGCTCTGAGGTTGTTACAGGGCTGGTAATGAGAATGTGTGGTATAATTAGAAAATACAAACTACAAGTTCAGAGAAAAAGAAAAGTACATCTTACCTGAGATTCTAAAAGAGAAGACATGTCACATGTTTTTGAAGCTCTCAAGAACAGAATTCCAGATCAACAAACTCTGATTAAACAAATATTTACTAGGCATCCACTATGCAGGAGGGACTGTTCTTGACACTAAGGATATAGGTGATAAAAGATACCTGCCCTTACAGCACGTCCACTCGATGGGGGAAGGGAGAAGAGTGCAGGGGCAGAGAGAGGCATTAAATGAAGTCAACCAGAAAGGTTCCACTGAGAGGAAAGTTTGGATGAGGCGAAAGAGTTATTTCAAAACCTGAAACAAGAGGGTACCACACAGGGCACAGTAAAATGGAAGGGCCCTGAGGCTGGAGTGTGTCTGTCTGTAAGACCAGCAAGGAGATCAGTTGTGGGGAACAGAGTGAGTGAGGGGAGTGGTAAGCAAGAGAGTTCAGAGGTAAGAGGAGTCAGAAGGTGCAGCAGTGCTTTAGAGACTGGAAAGACTTCATATTATTCCTGAATAATACACGTAAGAATTCAGGCTAACCAGGCTCTGTTAGACTAAAAATCTATGGGAAACACCACTATTTCACTAAGTGTTGTGAGGAAAACATGAAGAAGAAAACATGATTACAGTCCTAGAGACAATGTGTTCATTTGAAACTTTATTGGAGTAAATTATAAACTGATAATGAATTTAACAGAATAACAAGGGAAGCATTCTATCTTTACTGGACTGTTCTTTATCGACGGCAGGCATGTTTGAACTGGGTTGTAAGTAATGTCTAAAGCTCTATCACTAGACGTGTGTGTGTGTCTTGCACACGCCAGAGGCGGGGAGAGAGGGAGACACTAAAGAAAGAGAGTAAGTCTGAAAAGCAATGGGGACAAAGCACCTCAGCTCCTATTCATTCATTCTAGATATGTGAAAGGGTCAAAATTGGAATGGTCTGGCATTAAAAAATGGGATTCTGGTCATAAACTGCAAAGGATATTAATGATAGAGAAAGGGGGAGAGATTCTAAAGACTGGCTGCACAGAGCTCACCAATGAACTTAGATTTTTTTAAAGTCACAGATAAAAGAAAGGAAGCACATGTAACTCAGATACCAACAAAAGACTCAGGATGATACCAGGAAGTAAAAAGGTACATGGTGAGCTGAGGTTCAGAAAGCCATTAAGGGCTACAAAAGGGGATTTGGAATTTATGTCTAGTAGAAAAGAAGATCTAGAAAAGGCCTGTGTAAGAGATTAAGGTAAATGGTATAACTGATACATGACAAGAAGGAAAACAAAAGCCTCTGCTTCTACTTTGCTTTTTAAAAGCCTTACTCTTGAGTACCACCTAGAGTTGATCTATTTCTATTTTACAGCACCCTGGAGAGGGAGGTGGCACCTCCACATCACAGAGAACTGTCCAGTGCACATCCCAGGACTTGAGCTCTACCTCTTGTCTTAAGTCTAGCAGGAGGATGCCAACAAGGAGGGTGTGTGGGGCCCGAGATAGGGGAGGCCACATGAGGCTGCCCCTCCCCCCCATGCAGCACAAAGCCTCATGGGGCCAGCTGACCAGGTCATGACCCTGCACACCAGTTCTGCTGAAGGCTGCAAGGACGCTGTGATGAAGGAACAACGACGGGGTAGACCAGGCAGCCTGCTGTTTGTTTGACACAAACAAGCCAAACTTTCACAATGAGGAAAGAACATTACAAAAGTACATGGACATTACAAAATAGTAATGCTGTGCTTTCTCATCTAGCCTGAGGAAAAGTCTAGAACAGATAATAAGGCAGACAAAGTGGGGTGATCACTAAAAAATCAGCACGGACCCACAAGGACAAATCTTGCCAAATAACTTAATTTCTTTTGTTGGCAACTCCACAGGACAAATGATCTCCACAGCCATTTGAAATGCATTTAACAAACTCTCCTCTCCAATTCTTGGGAAGAGGAGGAAGAAATATGAAGAAAAACAGGTTAATAGATGTATTCACTACCAGTTAAGCAACAAATCTCAAATATTCATAAGCAAGTGCTGTGAGACTCCCTTGGGCAGAGTCCAGGGACCTGGTGAAAGTTTTTGACATCGTATCTAAATGTGAGAATGACCAGTACCTGGAGAGAATAATCTAGAATGAGACAGCAGAGTCAGAATCCCAAAAGATTTTTTAAGAGAAGATATTAACAAATGAAATTTAGTGGAGAGAAGGTAAAATATTCTATTTGGATTTAAAAACTCCAATGTTAAAGGCAGGGAACACCATGCTCCACACTGACTGGTGGCTTACCTGGAGAAATTTCTAGTACTTGGCAGTGCCCTGTAGTCAGTACAAAGGGACAGAATAAACTGCTCTCATAAACTTGAAAATTGTCACCCTTATGGAGTAATTGCAGCATGAACCAAACAAAGTGGTAGGAATTAGCTTTCAACATCAATAACTCCAAGAAAATGTGTGACTGAAAGATTTGGGAACACCAAGTCCAATAAAAAGTGAGCAGGGGTATAGTTTCTGGGAAGTCAGGTAAGCAGGTGAGCTAAGTAAACTGAAACTTTGTCAGTTGTGTTTTCTTCTGGCTCAAGAAAGATTGTGTTAACAGAACAGTGTTACATTAATGGGGGGGTGCAGGTGTTACATTAATCTGGGTGGGGGTACAGGTGTTCTATTAATCTTGGGTATGGCTCTTACATTAATATGGCACTGCATTGTTACATTAACCCGGTGGGGGTGAGGGTGCAGGAATAGAATGGCAAGGTTTTGCCTGTGTCCCCAGCACTGTCTGAGGGGAATGCGGGTTAACAGCTCCAGAGCAGCAGTGAGCTGGTGGCCCCCTAACAGAAGCTCAGTCAGGCTCCTGTGGCTTCTCTCCACCAGGACACTCCCCACCAAAGCCTCCCTCCTGGCCAGAAGACTGGCTTCCCACATTGATTCTTATTGGGGTAACAGTGTGCCAAACACAGGACACAAGTTCCATTTCCATTATTTGTATAACACAGTTATACAGCTAGAGGCATTAATAGGCATACTCATTTGAACGTCAGTCTCTTGGCCACTTGCTAAATGTAAGCAAATTCCCCTAATACACACACACACACACACTTACTTCACACTTACAGACCTGGGAAAACAAGATCTATACTTTAAATATGAGGACCCTCCAACCACTATGGAAAGCTGTATGGCGATTCCTCAGACTGCTAAACATGGAGCTTCCATACGACCCAGCAATACCACTTCTGGGAATTTACCCAAAGGACACAAAAACACTAATCCAAAAGGATACATGCACCCGTATGTTCACTGCGGCACTGTTCACAATAGCAAAGGTAGGGAAGCAACCCAGATGTCCAAAAATAGATGATTGGATCAAGAAGATGTGGTACATATACATAATGGAATACTATTCAGTATTCAAAAAAGATAAACACATGCAATTTGCAGCAACATGGATGGAATTAGATGGGATCATACTCAGTGAAATAAGCCAGAAAGAAAAAGAAAAATATCGAATGATTTCACTTCCAACAGGACTATAAGGAAACCAAATAGGAGAGAGACACTCAGTGGGTGGGGGGTGGGGGCGGGGAGGATAAGGGCACAAAATGGAATAGAAAAGAACACAAGGGACCATGGAGATGGATCACGGGTGAATTGGTGGTGGGCTACCCAAGGAGAATACAAAATGTAAAAGACATAAATAACAATAAAAATATATATTAAAAAAAACAATATATGAGGACCCTTATCCACATAACACCCACCTGTTAAGTCCTGCCCCTCCTTATGACAGCTCTCTCTACAAACAAACCACACATTTCTAAAGAGAAAACTAGCAAAATATAACACAGAGGGGGTCATGTGCAAAAGGCAAAATGTCTGAAATCCATGAGCGCTGCACAAATCAAACATACATGCCAAGTCTGAAATGGAGAGATGTAAGGTAGCCATCTTCAAAGATCACTCTTGTGGTGATATGAAATTTTTCCTAATTCTGAGATGAGACTTTGAAAGGTACATAAGGAAGAATTTGCCAATGAACTCTGTACCATGCCTGCCACAAAATAAATGCTCAAACCGTCAGCTTGCATTCAGGGTATAAAAAAAAAGACAAGAAAATATGAACAAGATGCTGTGGGAAAGGAGAGGCATCCAATCCTGACAGGAGGTGAGAGCTCCTGAAGGTGAGACAACCCTGAACGTGGAGATGCTTAAGCAGGAAATCATCCAAAAGAGTGTGGGAGAGGCATCCAGAAGGTGGTGAGACTGGCCTGGAGGAGTTGTGGGGGACCATTAAACGTAAACAGCAGAGCTGCAGAATCAGATCTGTGTTTTAGGAAAACCCTTTTGGCAGCACACAGAAGATCCTGGGAGAAGGCAAGACTGGTAGCAGGGAGATGGCCACTTCAGGAATTTGGAGCTTGAGTGAAGATTCTGCCGCTGGACAAAGAGCAAAGATAGAATTCAAGAGGCAGGAGAGGGACTTATGAGTGATGAGTAAGAAACAAGGAGGTGTCAAGCATGATTTCAGGATTATGACTTGAGCAACCATACAGAGAGTAACGGCACGCACGAGAAGAGGTAAGGAGCACGTGAAGTTTCTGGGAAGGCAGCAGGCAGGTCAGCTCCAGACAGGCTGAATCTGTGTTACCTGTGGAACACACTCAGGTGGAGACATCGGGGAGACAGACAATGGAGTCTCAAGCTCAGAAGAGAGGCCTATGCCAGGAAGGCAGATTTGGGAGTGATCCCCACGGAGCAGTCAGCAGTGAAGACGCCAGAGCATCTTACGGGGAAAAAGCAGACTTGGGACAGAGGCTGCGGAACAGCAACCCCAAGTCAGCTAACCAGTTACCCGGTGGCCTTGCGGCCCTTGTCTTCGAGAAAGGAACATGCAGCCAAGACCAAACGCCCATTTGTCAGGGGTTCGAGGAAACTCACAGCAGAGATTTTGACTAGATGACCTCGACATCTTTCAACCCTGAAAACAAGACAAAGACTTGAATCCAATTCAGTATGTCTTACAATATGAGAAATAACATTTTATCACTGTTACAGAAAAACTAAAAGCACATCTACTTTTATTCTTTGTCTCTGATGAAAAAGATGTTTTAAAGAATTAAAGGTTTCTTGCTCGATTATGCTGTTTTCTGAAAAGGGATGACCACTCAGTTTACCTTGGCAGGAGAGAGACTCGAGTCCTAGACCCCACTGGTGCCCAGCCACTAGACCCAGTCTCCACCGTGACCTCTCCTGCGGGGCAGAGTAGGAAACCCAGCCTCACCCGCACACACGTCGGCCTCCAAGTCCCTCTCAGCCACTCTGTCTGGCCAGGGAGGACAATCTATGAGTGAAAGTCTTAAAGGTTTTTACTACAATTCACAGAAGTGCCTGTAATTCTCACTAATACTTATAATGTGTTGGTTTTTGTTCCCCTTTCTGCTCCATTCTAAAAACAGAGACACCAGTGTATATACAATTCTTTTTTATTAAACCCAGAAACATCTGACTAAAACAAACTGTCATTTTTGGCACAGAGCCCGGGTCTTCAGAGACAGGACTGGAACAGCTAAGCGTCATCCGCTGGCACTGGCCCCACAGGTGCACCTGGCGCAGGTGCAGGAGGGAGCCGACCCCTGGGAACACCGCGCCCCTCTTCCCTGCCCCAGCCCAGACTCCCACCACTCTGCATTCCTCTCCTCTGGCCTCGGCTTTCACTTTCATCCTGCTAGAGCCCATAAACTTTTATTGTCACCACTAACAACACTAAAGCTAACACAGCGCCAACCCCCAGCCTAGAAATACAACCAATATTCTAAGTAGAGCCTATACTTCACTTCTGGTTGTTCTTTGAAAAGAACTGAGCTATATTCTGTCTCATTGGCTCAATGCACAGGACAGGAAAATTCTAGAATGAAGGCAATGTGGCTTTTTCATCCTGGCAGACCCCCAGAGCCCAGAGCCTTGGTTTGGGGAAGCAGGCTTCTGCATGATGGAAAAAGGTGGAAGGGGGCAGACCAGAGACAGTGGTGTCTCCATCCGAAGTTCAGAGTCGTGATAAGTTATTCAGGTATGATAAGGGCTCCAGAAAAGAAGCTGGGGGGAAAAAAAAAATCAAGGCTCAACCAGAAAAAAGCACTTCCGCAGCAAGTATGGCAGTTGTGGGAAATTGTTGTGTAAAACTTTATGGCGAAGGTGCTAACCACAGGTCCTCCTCAAGCTTCTGACCCCAGATCCTGGGCCACTTGCTCTCCACACAAGCACCACACAGCCCTCAGTACCCATCAAAGAAAAGGCCTTCAGAGGATTTCTCTCTGGATGTCTCCGGTTAATGGCCTCGTTACTTTTTCTGTTTAGCTTCACAGGATGGAGGCAAGGCCCACGGTCACCGCTGCCCTCCATCGCGAGTGGGCGGGGTGCAGGCCAGGGCTTCCACTAGGCTGCCAGAGGCACAGATACTGGTCCCTACAAAAGCTCAGCTCCTCAGCTAGATAAGATCCTTAAAAACACAGCAAATAAAGTTACTTTGTAACATGTGTCCAATCCAAGGTGCTCCAGGTTCTGTGTCTCCTAAACCGTCTCTTACATCTCTGGGCTGGAACGTCCTCCTGCAGGTTGGTGGCCTGAAAAACTCCCACTCATCCTTCAAGTCCAGGCTCAAACACTACCACCTCCCTGAGAAGCAGCTTTGATTCTCCAAAATAGGTGTTCTTTTTCCTTACATGTGCCCCATGACTCTCCTCCTCTGTAGCAGCTATTTCAGTACCTGAGAGTCTGTGGTCACCAGTCTCCGTCCAGACAGACCTCCAGCCCCTCCCATCACTGCATCTCCTGTACACATCCCCCCACCCCCACAGGTAATTCACAGTGGAAAAATTCCTTGGGTCTCACCAAAAAGAAGCAGTGTCCATCCACCCAAGTCTCTGCTCTCCCAACCCACCCAGGTTACAGCCTGACCACTGAGCCTCTAGATCGCTTCTATCAGTCTCTTCATTAGTGGTCCCATTTCTGGTTGGTTCATCCTCTTGAGTCCATTCTACATACAATACCACCATGGTAATCTTCCTGAAGTATGACTTTAATTCAGCGTACCAGGTTGAGAGCTGATGCTGCAGAGAATGGAAAGTTGAAAAACACCTGTGCTCAATGGGCTCTTATCCAACAAGGCAGAGAGAAGTAAATGACTAACATGTAATTCATGGGGTATCACAGAGACATGTCCAGCACACGCCACTGCCTCTTCCTGGCATGTCCTTCACTCTAAAGTGGTCAATTCATATTTCGCATTCTGTAGGAGCCTTGCTAATCTACCCAGCCAGAAGCAATTCCTCCTCCTTCCACTTTTCCCACACTGCCCTCCTACTCACTTTCTGTTTGAATTACTCCAATATTATGTCTCTTGCTGGATTAAACCTTTCTAAGTGGAAGAGCAAGACACTGTACTCATCTCTATTTTACCACGGCACCTAACAGAGTGCCCTGCACCAGGTGATGAACTGCTGGATTGTGATGACTAACCTCATGAAAACACTGTGACTCTGCTTCCTGTAGGACTTGCCAGTGTTAAGTATCAAATCCATGCAATTCAGGGCTTAAAAGTTTCCACTCTAGCAGTAAAACTAGGAAAAGTCAATTCTGTCTGGCTAGATCACAGTGGAGATATAGAGAATATCCTCGACCAGATTTGAAAGATGTGTCCACACACAACAGACCTGTCCCTAAAAACACAACAAAAGGCAACTCCTGGTGCTGGGTTACAGGCAGTCAGCTTCTGCTGACAAACACAGGAAAGTCATGGGGACCAAATTCAGAATGGAGGTTCCATGAACAGAGCAAGTCCACAAACAAAAATGTCCACAGTGTAGCAGACACCAAAGTTAATAAAACAAGATATTGACACAAGAGAACACAGCAAAAATGGATCATTCAGTAAGCTTTCTGATCTTTCAAGAAATGCAACTTTCCAGAAGTGCATGCTTATTACAGCTTGTCCATTTCCCACAAGGCTATGGTAAGATGCTTTATCAAGCCCTTGATAAGATCCCCAATTTCTTAAATTTCACTTTTGAAATTATATCTACATTCCCTCCATTCCACTCCTTCACTGTAATTATTTGAGTTAGAACGCAAGCAGTTGCATGCAGGATGAAGTAGACAGTGACATGCATCGTAAGACTGGAAGACTTTTAACATTTCATAATGAAAAACTACGAACTAAAATTCCAACTTCTCGACTTTAACCAAAAAAGTTCAAGGCTCAAAACTAACACCTTTTAAGAAAACACTGTGCTCAATGATATCTATCTGCTCCTAAGTAGCCTGAATGAAGTCAAAACATTTGATCCCATCATTTTCTTTAGTACTAAAATTGCTGAGGGCAAGAACTGTGTCTCATCAACTAATTTCCTAAGGCTCTAGCAAATTGCCTGTGGCAGCTTTTCCTCTTTGGCAGCTTTTCCTCTTCTGTCCGGAGTTTAAATTCAGGCTCCGCCTCTTCTTTTTTTTTTTTTTTAAGATTTATTTATGCATACAAGCTGAGGTACAGACCAGCGGTGTGGGGTGGCAAGAGGGTTCACCAGACACAGAGTGGGGAGCAGAACAGGCAGATCCACAGAAATACACTGCTCAGGGGAGGCAGGAGAGGTCTGCCGTGCCATGTGGGACTCTCCCCGGCCAGGTGCCGAACTCGAGGTCACTGCTGCCAACAGCTCCACAGTACAGCGCTTAACCATGTGCCACCAGGGAGGCCCCTCTGCCTCCTCTTCTGAAAACTGAGACAGTTGCTTAGTCTGAGTTCCTCTCTTCTGAGCTGGTCAATGGATGTGAAAGCATTACTGTCACTGTATCCTCACTGCCTATACCCGTGACTGCTAAGGGAAATGAGTAAGAAAATGAGCAAAAAGCTCTTTAGACTGTAAAACACAATACAAATATAAGGTGTTACTAGTAGCAGTCTTACAATGAGCTCTCTGCAACATCAAGTCCTGTCCACAGAAATCTGAACATAGCTGAATTATTTCTCTGTATTTAACCGTGAGTTTCTGGTTGACACACAAAACTGTCAATAACTCCTAAAAATGGGAAGAGGAAGAAGGGAGAAAGAAAACCCAGGTGGGGTTAAAGAAAGAGGTAAATCAAATAGGCAAGGGAATAGTTTGGGCATAAAATAAAACTACACACGAGAAAGCAAACCTGGCTCTCTGGAGCCAACTTCTGACTCCTCCACTGGTCTCTTCGCCTTGCTGGGCTGCAGCGTCCTCACTTGTTAGAGAGTTACAGCAAGGGCCGCTGTGGGGGTGAGCTCACGTGACGCTTGTATAATCTACTTATCATGACTCCAGGAACAGCAAAAGTGATAAGCAAGCAGTTATCGTGAATAAAATCATTATTAGACCTGTACCCTAACTGGCGATACTCAGAACAAAAAGGAGCCACGCACATGTCAGCGGGACCGACACCATACAGAGAGCCAGGCCTCTACATTCCTGTTGGGAGGAAAATCTGAAGAGACACAAATTACACAAAACCATTTTTGTATTTAGTGTGAAAAGTTACTTACTCTGTCTCCAGGATTGTGGAGGCATCTAGAGAACCGTAGTCAAAATCTCCCAAGTTATAAAAGCAGAACAGCAGTGACTGTATGGAGGGAGAAAAGGATGGGGGAGGGGGCGGGGAGGAGTGTTTGCTGATGTGTACAGAAGCCTCTGCTTCCAAACTTTCAATTTTCTAAATTTTCATAGATAGACAGGCTCTGTGGCAAAGGTACAGCAACTCTGCCTTCCAAAAATAGGCAGCATTAGCATCATGCATAGTCATTTAGGTTCCTGTCATCCTGTTCTTTATTCTGGAGAAGTTGCACTTGTGGTATTCAACATTGTTAACTCCATCCTACTCAGCAACTGCAAAAGCCAGAAAAGTGTCCCAGGAATTGGGAAAAAGAGGCAGAGACTTTCCACCTCAGTCAGATGGAGAGAACACGAGGGATGTGGCTGTGCAAACAGGACCGGAGACTGGCATGTGCAACACGTGGGGAGTCACACCTGTGGAGTTTAAGGAAAGCGGGGGTGGGGGGCTCTAGCTGTGAGGACAAAGTATCCTCGGCCATCCTGGAGCCGTGGTCTACGCTCATGCAGAGCCAGGCGAGGAGCTCACTGGGAGTGTCAAGCTGCCCATACTCTAAGTGCAGCCATCGTGAGCCAAGACAACGGCCGAAGTTTGAGGTCTTTCTGAATTTACACACTGGCCACACAAAGGGTCAGGCACAGCGTGACATGTGACTAGTGAGGTCTTCCCTGAGGCCTGTGCGGAGCCCACCTAAGGGAAAGGCTGCCCGTCTCCTGGGCTGCTTAATGGAGACAAAACTTCTCTACTCTTGGAAAAGATGCCCTTCAAATTTCGGTCAACCACGAGGTAAGATTTGGTCTGGTTTTCCCTTTGAGGAAACATCCTTTTTTACTAAGAACAACCTTTCAAAGTCAAACCTTGGAGAAACATGAAACTTGTTTATAACAAAGCACAGCTGACTTACAAGCATCTCCATGAATTTAGAGGTTGAAGAGTCTGAATATCTTGTCAATCAGAGGATGGTAAATGGAACTAACATGCCATCACTACTAATTTAAACCATGTCAAAAAGCCTTAAAACATTTTTTTTGGCCATTTTTATCTTATTGTAATAAATAAAACATAGTGCTTTCTTTAAATCCTAGATAAATCCTGCCATTTTACCCATTACGTTTTAAATTCATTACCCACAAATTACCCTACTGTGAGGTTTCCTAGAGCCTACCCCCCTCCACGAGGAGAGAATCCTTTATTCAGTCATGGAGCCTGCACCTCTGGGGCGCTACTCTGAGTGCTCAACCAGGGGACTGACAAAGAACCTGAAGGGTCAGGACAGATAAGGACAGGAAGTGACCGTGCTGCGGCCAGAGAGGCTTTTTCCCTAACCTCCAGTTGTTTATGATGATTCCAACACTTAAGATAACCAATAACAAATGTGAACCATTGAAACCTCATAAATAAAATCAGTCGGATGTTGATTGAACAAAGGCACGTTGATTGAGTAGGCCTATCCTGGTCACAGGCAATTTCTACTGCGGGATTTCACACGCCCAAAGAGCATTCAACACTGCCCTAACAAAGTATCAGAGGTTCTCTCATTTGATGGAACTCTACTCAAAAGCCTGATTTAAGCATTATAAATATAGTTGTTTGTAGAAATTAAAAACTAAAAGGGCTGAGACAGACATTCCATCATTTGCGAAAGTCCAGTGGCACAGTTTAGTCCAAAACCTACCCAGTGCCAATGTTGTAAAACAATTACAGGCCAAAAAATACAATGATTCAAACATTCCACTAGGCAAAGGAGTTAACAGAACTGTAATTTCTCACTTTCAAATCTTTATGGGTTTGCTACTAATAAGTGAAATTTATCAATAGTCCCACTCAATGGTTACATATAATTGGCACAAAGAGCAACTACCAGAAATGGATTAAACAGCATTCCAAAAATATTTTATTTACATTGATTTCCTGGAAAATTAATTCCTAGATTTAGGTACCAGAAGAATGTATTTTCCCAAACCAATTCTGCATAACCACAAACCTATGAAATATCATCAGTAAAGGGAGAAAAATATGGGCAGTTGTTAAGCACAAGGATATAGACATAAGCCAGAAAGTCTGGGTTGGGGTCCTTGTCCCACTTTTTTTTTTTTTTTTTAGCACTCTGCTCTTGATACCTTGGGTACCCTGCTGCAAAAGGGGTAATAAACCTACCCATTCCATGTGACTGATGGAAGAATTAAATTAAACCCAGGAAAATTAGTCCCTGGAAGCATTTAACAGCAAGTAGCATTATATCCTGGGTCTGCCTTACTATGATTCTCCTATGACTAGATCATCCAAATCAACTACATAAATGACTCTTCCTTCTTAAAGCCTCCCTTAATTTGGTCTAGTAGAATGTAATCCCTCCTTCCTTGCCCATGAAATACACTGTATATTATAGTTATTTGAATACATTTCCTTCCTATCAGATTATGTTTCCTTGAAGACAGAGACCACAGTTCATCTGAGCACCCAGGGCAGCAACTACTGTTTACTACTGCCCTTCATTTCTCTCTCTCAAGAATGTAAACAATAACACCCCTGCAGATGGAGTTTTATGAAATCAGTGTGCTTAAATACTGGTCATACCTTGCTAAATATTCTAAGACTTAAACAAAACACTGGAGCAGGAGAATAGGAAAAGAGGAAGTCACTCAATAGTTCTTAATTGCTGATGAAGGGCATCTTTTCAAATTGATTTACTTTTAAAAATTTTTTATGCACTAAAGATTTTACTTTCATTATCTCATTCAAAAAGACTATGATTGCAGCAGACCTCTCCTGCCTCGCCTGCTGCTCCCCTCAGCAGTATATTTTGGTCGATCTGCCTGTTCTGCTCCCCACTCTGTCCACTCTGTCTCTGGTGAGTCCTCTCACCCCCCACACTTCTGGCCTGCACCCCAGCTTGTATGCATAAATAAAATCTTTTAAAAAGAGAGACAAAAAGACCATGATGCTTCTAATACACAAATACAGTAGCATAACTTCTGCATATGTCAAGTCTAACCTAATCATAAATTGCCCATCTGCTGATTTCAATGTAATCCTGGGGACTCTAGATGACAATATGCTAGCCTGATTTATCCTACACTATTTATGCAAAATAAAATCACTTTAACATTACAATGAAATGCAAATCTTCCTAGCTTTGATCTCTGCCTTCTTCTTCTTCTTCTCTTTCTGCCCTCCTTCCTTTCCCCTCCCCACCACACACCCCCCCCACAGCGCCTCAAACTTATCCCAGATCATTGGGAAATCACTTTCTAAAAGAGTGTTACCCAACTTAGTAACACAATGATGTGGCCCTTACTTTGAGTGAATTGAACTTTTCTGAAGACAAATGACTAAGTTGAATCCATTGCTTTGCTACCATTTTCTACAAAGTAAAATTCTTTCTTCACCTTTTGAAATTAATTTTTCAGCATAAAAACTGAAGAGGAAACCTAGTTACTTGCATAATATTCCTGGTCTCTATTCTCTTATTTTGAAAGAAAAAACAAAAAAAGGCTGCAAGAAGAATCACACCTATTTAACGTGTTTTTTAAAGCGGAATTTTTTCATTTTCTAGTCAGAGTTTTTTAAAGGGATTCAAAAACTACATCCAATTTGTTTCTCCTCCTGAACACATTTCAGTCAAATGGGAAACATTTGATCAAACAAACAAAAAAATTTAGTCATTGTACTTGTGTTGAGATGAACTATTTGATGAAGCTATGAAATGAACAAATGTTATAATTTAACATCCTATTTTAATTTCTTTCCCCTTAAATAGTCACAAAAGTAGCTAATTCACATACAATGCCTCTCAGCTACTGCCTAGAGAGCAAAATAAATTTAATTGTTTTACACTATCCTGAAACAAAATACAAAGAGGCTTCCAGTTATCTTATATATAGATACACACGTGATTGAGATAAAGAACTTTGAAAAACCTGCAGGGGGAAGCAAAAGCGGGCTTAAACAATTAGCCCCTCCTTAAAGTAGGGACACCTGAAGGAGTTTAAGCCCCCATCCCACCTTTACCCGCCCCCTCACCCCCCAAACACTAGCACTCACTCCTGGATACACGACTTTCAACCAGAGGCATCCATTAACACTTCAAGTTGCTTCCTCAGGATTTCGCAGTAAGACAGCCAACACCGGCTTTTTATGAACTGGCTTCCATCAAGACTTTATCACAAGTTATGTGCAACAGACAGGAGCGCTGGGGCTGCGGGTCCTCAACTGGGGAACCACACAGCCTGGCACTCCCGGACCTGCCACAACTTCCAGCGCTCCAAGGTCTCCCCCACGCCCTCAACCCCATTCCTTTATGCAATTCTTCTCCCAACTTGCCCCCCGAAAAGCCCTCCAACCAAACCAAAGCAGCACCAGCAACCGGGAGGCCAGCGGTTTGGAAAACAAAGTTTGTTCCCTGGCTTCTCAACCTGGCAACTTTTTCGAAAGGTGAGACGTCTTCCCCTCCGTGGGCTCCCACCTTTCTTACTGCCGTACCCGACAAGTCCCCGAGTGCCCCTGGCAGACCAGGGTAGAAGCGGGGTAAGGAGGCTTGAGAGCAAGCAGGGTGGGTGGGGGCTCGGAGACAGGGGCCGGCCGGGACCCCGGGTGCGGACGCTCTGCGGCCCGGGAGCCGGGTGAGCGCTCCGAGCACTCCGGGCGACCTGACGCATCAGTTTTTGGGCTCGATGCGCGCACCGCCCGCGTCGGCAGAGCCGTGCCCCGACGCGGCGGACCGACAAGGCTGGAGGGCACGGGACGGGCCCGGGGCGCAGCGCAGGACCCGCCGCCGCTGTTAGTGTGCGGGGAGCGGCGGCCGCAGCAGCCCGGGGTCGAAAGGCGCGCGCAGCTCCAGGACGCCGCCCCGGGCTCCGAGCCATCTCTCCGGACCCCGGCCAGCACCACCCCGGGAAGCGGAGGGCCAAGGCCGTCGCCGGGCTGCACCGGAGACACTGCCAGCCCGGAATCAGCTCGGCTTTGCCTGAACGCCCAAAGACACAGATGCCCGGCTCCGGCTCCGGCCCCGGCTCGACGCGACGCGACCAGCCCGGGCCCCGCGCGGCCGCCCCGCGCACTCACCTGCCTCCGTGGCGCCCGCGGCCGGCTCAGCCTCAGCACGGACCGCACCGGCCCCGCGCCGTCCGCTCCCGGCGGCCGCTCCGCCCTCGCCCCGCCCCCAGGAGGCGTTGCCCGCCGCCGCGCCGGGATCTCGGGGCGGCCGCCCTCAACTCTCGCGAGCCCTCCCTTCTCCGCGGAGCGGCGGCCGAATCGGGCCTCCTTGGCCCTGACGTCACACGCACCATGACGCGACACGCACAGGGCCGGAAGTCGCTTTCGTTGTCAACGAGGGCCCTCCTACCCCGCGCCCCTCCGCGGAGTGACTATCTGACCGGCCAGGGAGATGGTGACCCAACTGTCACCCCTTCCCTCCCTCATCATCCTCACCCCACTTGCCTTTTTCTCTGCTCACAGTGGCTTCGGGCCTCTCGCGAGGGTGTCCCAGAGTGTTGTTTACATTAATCACGTATTCTGTATGTCATCAAAGTTGTTCGCAGTATTTCACAATGCAGTGCCAAGAATGCTGGAAACGGAAAGGGGCTTAGAGATCATCTCCACAAATGCATACGTTTTGCAGTTTAGGAAAATGGGATCAGCCAGGATGGACTTACTGAACAAGTCGCTCGTTAGTAAGCAGCTGTGGGTTCTACAAGTCATCCCAGCTTCCTTCCCACCAGGGGCCTCTTAACTTGAGAGGGACTCAGAGTGGGAAAATCCACGAAAAACATGGCGACATCCATGTAACTCTTGCTTGGGTTATATTAGAAAATCTCAAGTGACCAACAACATCTGGTGGGAGAACTATGAGGATAATCACCTCTCTGTAGGATGACTCGGAAGGGATGGCTTTGGGAAAATGGTGCATTGGTTTGGGAGAAAACTTACTGAGCAAACCGTTTAAGAGAATCATTCCCAATTGTTGACAAATTTATTCTCCATCTGAATGCTGGAGGCTTTATGAAATACCCTTAGCTTTTAGACTCTAACGCAATACATGAAGTGGGTGCTGTGCTTACAGAAAACTTAATTCAGAGCTATCATCCATTATCTTTAGTTCCACCAAGAGCAGGTGACAAGTGCCAAAAGACTTAGACAAGAATCATGGTATCACTTCTCTTTCTACACACTCTCAGCCATAACTTGGTAACGGAAAAATCACTAGTCTGGTCACTAGTGTATTAGGAGGAAAATTGATTTAATTGTGAACAAACAAGTTTGACAAAGGTCTATGCTCCTGGCTGCATGATGGCGTGTGTGTGTGTGTGTGTGTGTGTGTGTATACATATATATATTTTTTTTTTTCAAGTGGGTACGACTGCGAACAGTTTATGGAGTTTTCTGTGATGAATGTATGTTTTCAGATGTGCCATGCATTTTTCATGACTCTGGGGCAATATGGACCAGTCTTGGGCATCAGATTAGGATAAGATGGAATAAGCCAAACTTTGATCTCCGTTGTGTCAATCAAGGCCACTCTAACAGATTCCCCCAGGAGTTTACTGAGGGTATATGGATTGAAAAAAATTAGTCTTGTGTCCTTTTGGAACATTGGTAAAATCCATGGATCTTTTTTCAGAATAGTGTTTTTCATTGCAAAAAATAAAACTACCTGGGACTACAAAGAAAATTGATTCTACTCATATATAGTTATCAAAATACAAAAAAGTAAATTTGTGATACAGTCATGTGAATGACAGCATATCATATGACTCCCAATAATCCTCACCTTCTGGTATTTCTCCCTTGCACAATGCCCTCCTCTTGAGTATGGATGGACTGAGTGACATGGTTCTAAAAAAGAAAATGCAGTAGAAATAATAGATGTGACTTCCATGACTACAATACTAATGACTCTGCCTCCCTTATCCATCCTTCCATGGGTCTTCCCTATCCATCCTTTCTTGCTCTCTCTGATGGAAGCCAGCTGCCATACTGTGACCTGCCTAATGGAGAGACCAGCAAGGCAGGGAACAGAGAGATGTCTCCAGTGAACAGCTACCAAGGAATTAGGACCCTCAGTCTGTCAACCCATGAGGAACTGAATCCTGCCAACAACCACGTCAGTGAGTTTGGAAGTAGATTCTCTCCCAGTTGAGCCTTGAGACAGTTGCAACTCTGGCTGACACCATGACTGAAGTCTGATAAAGGACCCTGAACCAATAGGTCCAGCTAAGCCATGCCAGGTTCCTGGCCCACAGAGACTGTGAGATAATTAGTGTTTGTTGTTTTAAACCACGATTTAAGGGGGGATTTGTTATACAGGGATAGGCAGCTAGTAGTTATATATTGGCTTCTTTATTAATGCACTAAATAATATCAAGACCTACCTACCAAATTTTGCAGTAGTGGTACACATAAACAGTATTTTGAGATATCTGCCACAATTTTAATGTGGTAGAAAGTGTGTGTGATTTCCATTAGGAACACAATTGACAAACTTCACTCTGGTTTATTGACTACATTCATAATGGAAGAAATACTCATTTTTAATGGAGATTTAATGAAAAATGTATGTATACCTGTAGGTTAAAATATAAATATACATATTGTGTATCTACTTATTAATCAAATTTCACAGATTCAGATAAGAACTCTTCTTTTTTCTAAAAAAAATATTTATTTATGCATACAAGCTGAGGTACAGGCCAGAGGCGTGGATGGCGAGAGGGTTCACCAGAAACAGAGCGAGTGGGGAGCAGAACAGGCAGATCAACGGAAATACACTGCTGAGGGGAGCAACGGGCAAGGCAGGAGAGGCCTGCCACACCATGTGGGAATCTCCCCGGCCGGGTGTCGAACTCACTGTCGAATTCGAGTCACCTGCTGCTGACAGCTCCACAGCTGCGCCACCAGGGAAGCCCTCAGATAAGAACTCTTGACCTAAATAACAGATTATTTGTAAGACCTTCTGAAGGTCCTATTCTATCAACTCTCTCAGACATTAGAATTAAATTGCAAGCAGTAATAAAAGTTCAAGTCAGAATAAAGTTCAGATCAATAAAAGGTATACAACAGGCCACTGCTAATTTTATTAATGTACAATTGAATGTGAATTTTTATCCCCCGTCTTTCACTAATTCTCTTCTTCAAATCTATGCTCAATGTAGGTAGACAAGCCAAAACTGTAGTCCAGAGAAAGTGAGAAAAGTTATGGCAAAAATCTTTTAACAGTCAGAGTTCATCTGATTTTTCTTTTCAGCACATGAAGTTGTAAGTTCCTTCATGCTAGGGACTCCTTAGTGTTACTGGCACTCTCCTAGGACTACCTACAAAGTAGTAAATTACCAACAAATGTCAAATGATGGGTAATAAGTGATAACAAAAGGAAAGTATTAATAAAAAACAGTTCCACCAAGTGCGTTAAGTTGCCTTTCCATATATGTAAATTTGCAATTATAGGATATGGTCAAAACAATATTTAAAGGATAATTAATTACTTTAAATGTATTTAACAGAAAGCACAAAAATGTAAAAACAGATGAACCAAGCTCTCAATTCAGGAAATCTGTGAAAGAGAACAAAATAAATACAAAGAAAGTGGAAGGATAGAGGGATTAGAGCAGAAATCACTTCAAGTTTCCCTGGCTCTATGTGCATCAAGTATTATAGATAAACATATAATCTCTCCTATATATAATTCTATTTTTCAAATTTATGCAAATTCTTCATGATTAACAAATTTAAGTATCGTTTTAAAAGATAAAGGCAGAAATGAATTGTAATAGGAAAAAACTGACTGACTTTGGTGAATAACAACCAAAAAGAGATTCTTTGAAAAGTTGAGGAAGTAGGACAAGACTAAGGCAGGGGAAAAGAAAGACAAAATGGTAAGAATGATAAAGAGATATAACTGCAGATATGGAGTTTTTTTAAAGTATAAAGAAGATGATTATAATGGAGAGGGAGAGACGACCAAGGCAAACTGGTAGAGTACTCCCCTCTCTGTGAATAAGAGTAATGTGAATTCCTGATTCACACTGTGGAAGGACTACTAAGAACAGCTGATATTTATTGTGCTCTTTGCTTTTACTGTCTCATCGAATCCCTACAATAAACTTGTAAATTAGGCATTATTATCCCCAGTTTACAGATGATGAAACTGAGGCTCAGAGAACTAAAGTGACTTACCTAAGGTTTTCAAGAGCAAGACAAAGAAAGCTAGACACCCAGTTTCCAAATAGAAGATCAAAGAAGCACAAACAAAAACATGGATCTGTAGCCAGAGAAACTAACCTGAAGTTCACTTGCCAATTTATAACCCCTTCGGTGAATGTAAACTATTACGTTATTATGAAAGTCCCCATACTTCAAATGTGCTTAAAGCCACCATCTCAAACACGCAGAAATATGGACCAAAATTAACTTTCAAGGATGTTTATCCCAGCATTAATTATTTTAGCAATGAAAAGCTGCAACCAATCTAGGTATTTAAAGATAGAAATTCACATAAAACTTATGGTGAATCTGTACAGGGTAATAATAGCACATGTATGTTAATAATCAAAATTAGTGTTGACCTCAAACAGACAGCAGCCCATTCGTCCACACACATATACACGAATGGGTTTATTCAGAAACAAGAACAATAAGGCAACTTGGAAAATATACTCTGCTGGCAAAATCTCATAGCCCTTGCCCAGAACAAAGCTAACACCCCATTTTATAGCTTTTATAGGGGATTGTTGGAGAGCATGGAAGCAACATTGTTCCCCATGCACATGTAAGGCATGCTGGGTCCTGTAAGTTGTTGATTACTCATGTTTAAAATGTCTCTTCCAACTTCCTGACATCACTTAAATAGGGTGTCTGTATATTAATTTTCACAGTAGATAAATGGTTAATGACATGGGAAAATGTTCAGAATATATTGTTAGATTTGGGAGTTTTTTCGAAACAGGTTACCAACAGTGCAATATCTTTTGTATAAACATTTGAAAGATAAAATAAGTGTGTTTATAATACATATATCACTATATATATTTGAAGACTGAAAAGCAAAATACTCAGTTTTCTCTCTGTGCTCTAATTATAAAAAGAGATGATGTACACTGATATGCCAATAGATTTTTTAAAAAGGAGAGAATAGTTGTCTTTCAATTTTCCTAGAAGAGTGTCCTTATGATAAACCATTTATTTTTTTTAAAGATTTATTTATTCATACATACAAGCTGAGGTGTAGACCAGAGGTGTGGGGTGGTGAGAGGATTCACCAGAGACAGAGTGGGGAGCAGAACAGGCAGATCGACGGAAGTACACTGCTGAGGGGAGCAGTGGACAAGGCAGGAGAGGTCTGCTGCACCATGTGGGAAATCTCCCTGGTCGGGGATAGAACCCGTGCTGCAGTGGCTGCATATAGCTTCATAGTGCTGCACCACCAGGGAGGCCCCAAATCATTCATTTTTTTTACCATGGAAAACACGAAAAGTTGATGGGATTAAAAAAAAATTTGGATGGACCTTTCCATTTTGACACCAGGAGTCCTTGCCCCCGGTCCCCTACTCAGAACCTCACTTTATAAGGGCTGCAGGCCACACAGTCCAGCTGAAACTGAGTCTGTTGGCCAGAAAAGAAAGACTGCCCTATGAGCTTCAAGGGCCTCTCGTTGGATCGTCTCATGGAACACTAGTCAATCCACTCAACACTCTCACCCACTGACTTCTGCAAAGCCCTTTATAAACCTGGGAACCTTGGCTTCTAAGTGATCCCTGCTTAAATTTTTAATTGGCTTAACTGAACTGCAAACTCTTTATCACCAAAGGTTTAAAGCATGTCTAGCTTTAGGCTCTTTCTTCTTTAAAGTGATAAGCACCAATGATAAGTCAGCAACCCAGAGACAAGCATTGAAGGCAGGTGGAAAATAAATTGTCTGTCTTTGCCTTATATTTATTGTCCTGCAAAGTGAACTAAAAAAACACAAGGGATTTCTGTTCCACAAACTTGAATTTGATACTAGCTAGATGACCCTGCCCCAATCAGAGAAGTTATTTTAAGTCTACTTCCTCATCTATAAAATGCAAGAATATCAACACAACAGAACCAACAAAGGTGAAATGTGATTATGTATGGTGCAGACACTATAAATGATAAAACATATTGCTATAATGGCCAGAATACTGTCTGAAGATGGAAAGACCTAAGCTGGACTCTTACTATCACTGAGAATCAAATGAAATTAAATGACATACTACAAATGAGGCACTTAGTATAGGACCCAGAACATATTTACATTCAGTTCAAGGAAACCACTTTTATTACCACTAGTACTAAGCATATGTGGCGTCACAAAAATACATTTCACGTTTCAGAGTGGAACCCTTTCTTCCTAACCACAAATCAAATGGATTCTTTGCATTTAAGAAACATTTTTGTTGTTGTTGCATCCATGAAGAGTAGAAAAAGTCTTTCACATCTTTCTGGCTTTGATTCTTATATACTCTCTTAATTTTTGCAAATTTCTGATACAAACAGAAAAACAGGTACAGTGGATTTCCACCTGTGAAACAAGAACTACAGGGGATAGCACTCACGTAAGAGGAAGCTATGTGACGCTGTAGTTGCAGAGGACCACAGAATTTTATTGACTTAAAGTGGTGAGGGTTTATTTATTTATCACTATGCTTTATGCCCTTTGCAAGTCAGTAGTAGGGTATGGCTCATGAGACAGAGCTCCAGGCAAAGGAGCAGCCATTGTCTCGAACACTGCTGATCTCCATGCCAGAAGCAGAACACACAGCTGGAGGGTCGTGAGCACAGACTTGCGCTCACAACCCGTTGGTAAGAAGTAGTTGCATGGCTCCGTGCAATGAAAGGGAGCCAGTGGTACGATCCTTTGACATTCCCGGCAGGACATAAAAGCAGAACTTCTTTGGCAATAAACCAATGACTATCACATATTATATGTCTGAAAAACACTATCCAAACCCTAGATATTACACGATTAGTCTCTCCACCTCTTTTTCGGGGAATATTTTTTCCAAATTACACTCATAAAAGTAAAGTAGGTTCATATCTTTGGATCTGCTTTAAGCTCCGTACCAAAAAGCAACGTAAGACACTATGATATGGTTTAAAATTTTTAAATATCAAATGAACAACAAAAAATAAATTTCTGTTTGTTATTTTCAGTCTCCTAAAACTGATCTTCATAGATATTAGAAATTCACTAATATTATAACACAATTTTTATAAGACATTTCCTTTTTAAAACTAAAAAGTGTCTTGCTCTTAAACCTTATTGGCTTTCTCATTCCTAACCTTAGGATTGAGTCCAAAAGTTTCATTTTATCAAGTCAGAGAAAGAAAATCCCCTAAAAGACTATTCATCACCATAGTGGAATTCAACTTATTTAAAAAGCCATTTGTGTTCAGCATAGGTAGCCCAAGAAAAGTTAAAATAATTTGAATACATTCTAGGAAATTATCATAGTCACTTCATTGTAGAGAATCTATTCACAGCCTATGATTCTAGCACTTAAAATTATTATATCTTTATTTTTTTAAAAAGATTTATTTATTTATGCATACAAGCTGGTGTCAGACCAGAGGTGTGGGGCAGCGAGAAAGTTCACCAGAGACAGAGTGGGGAGCACAACAGGCAGATCAATGGAAATACACTGCTGAAGGGGCAGCAGGCAAGGCAGGAGAGGTCTGCCGCACCATGTGGGAATCTCCCCGGCTGGGCATCGAATTTGCATCGCCACTGCCAACAGCTCCACAGTGCAGTGCTTAACCACTGCACCACCAGGGAGGACCATATTATATCTTTAAAAAGTAATTACTTTCCAATTTTCCAAGGAATTTTAATGAGACCACCCCTATTTTAACTGTAAGTCACATATTTGCATACTTAGGTTTTTGCATCTGCACAGGAATTCTTACACTTAATTTGGTTCTTCCTCTACAATCTATTAGTCGGTTTAATGTAGAATATGTTTCCAAAAAATTGATTTATTTTTAATTGATTATGACCCTGCTTCAAAGTCATTGAATTATTTTAAATTATTAAAATTAGTTCTTTGGTTGCTTTTAAAAAAGTCTATATTTCACAGTATGTCAACATTCTTATGTCATTCCATTATGTGGAGTTAGGCATTTCTTTTGTATATTACTTCACAAGCTTATCAATTACGAGGCTACCTTGTTCTAAGTCTGGTCCTCAAACCATTACTTCAACAAGATCTTAAATTAACAATATTTGCACTGTTTTAATCTACAAAAAATGAAATAAAATTAGCTTTTTAGAGGTGGTGTCAGCTCTCAGAACACCAATAAATAAAGAGGGTGTAGAGGTGATTTCTTTTTTACAACCCCCACCTTTTGGGGTGGGGATTTCTTTGCTATTCTTACAGCTACCCTCTCAGAGACTCTATGTATAGGTCTTATCATTCAACTATCTACTCTCTTTCTACATTTTTGATGTTCAGATTCCCGAGACTAGAGGAGCAGGGCAATGTCTCTAACTCATGGAGGATGTCTCTAACTCATACCCTGTTAGTGGCCTGTATTTAGGCTGAGTTCTGGGCTGGGAGGGAAAGTCTGCTTAGGTGCTACCGGCAGATATGTTTTCATGATTTGAAGTAAACTAGCCCAGCCAGAGGAAGAGGACAGCACAGGACAGCCAGGCAAGCAGGGCAGAGGGTCCCTGCAGTGTCACACCAGATAATGGAAGGAGGATCACTCAGAAGGAGGATGAGTACTTTATAGTGAATATGAAAAAAATGTTACATGTATATTACCACAATAAAAAAAATTGAAAATAATTCCGAGGTTGTATTTGCAGCCATGTGCTACTTAGAATGAGCACAGATTGGATCACAACAGGAACACTTTTAGCATAAGTTTTTGTCCCAATTGTATGATATTTTGACATCCCTCAGTTTTCATTTGCCATTACATCCCAATACTAAGAGGGTTGCTCTTGAAAAAATATCTATTTGCTGAGATATTTTGATGTTCCCATTTTTCTCTCAAAATAATGTTGCCAACAGTTTCCAGTATGTTAAAACAATGGAACTTGCTTCTCAGTTTCTTCTCTCACCAGAGAATGTCAACTTAGAATGTCAACTTTAAGGCAAATGCCTACAATTGGGTCAAAGGGAATGCACATTGTATATTTCCAAACCTCTATATAGACAAACTACCACTTGAAGTTGCAAAAAATTTCCACTATTATCAGAAAGCAGTATAAGAAAATTCTCATTTCCCACCTTCTTCCTCAAACAGGGCTTTGGCCATACTTTCAGTCTTGTCAAAGAAAGAGAAACTGAGACCTCGGCATGATAGCTCCTGGCTCCAGTGTTAGGCAGAAGGGAAGCATGTGTAGAGAGTCATTTTGTAGTAGATCAGTTGGTTATTTTCATGTTTTGATGACTCTAACTTCCTTCAACAACTTTACAGGAATGGGAACTCAGGGAATGAATGAGGAGGGGGGCTGAGGAGGACCTCTCCCTCCATCTGATATGGTCATGAAAACTAAATTAGATGATGTCTGTAATAGGACAGCTACTTCCTCGGCACCCAGAGAAAGTTCCTCTTCTTCCTTTCAGCTGTGGGGCTAAGATTGGGTCATGGCTGTGTAGGGAAGTAAGTCACAAAACCTGTGGCTTGTCTGAACATAAAGCATTCAAGTAGGTTCTGGGGCAGGAAGATCATTACTGGTGTTGGTTCTGCTCTGTGGACAATTTTCTTTTTGCTGGATGGTCTTATAGCTAGACACAGGGATTATGGAGAAGTTACTGGATCTGTTTCTCATTCTGTTTCACTCTCCAACCTCCCTGTGATTCAGGTAGCTGTTCATGGAAGGTTAACCTCATGCATTTCATGCTGACAGGTTTCCTGGAGGAAGTAACCCAATAGGATGTTCAGAACATTGATTTCTTTTTCTGATTAGGCCATACAGGATCTTTTAGACAATGTTAAGGGAATTTTTCTTGCTTAACAGCAATTGGAAGCAACTGAAAGTTTTAAGACAGAAGTAGATGTCAAATTTGCATTTTAAAAAACTACTCTGCCACTAGTATGGAGAATTGTTCTGAGAAGAACCAGGGTGGATATTAGTGGACCATTTGGAGGTTGTTTGATGTTCATAAGTACTAAGTTGTATGCTGTAGTCTGGGGCAAGACCCAGCCCCAGACTGTGGCAAGCAAAAAATGAATAACTGGTTTATCTGCAGGGATGTCCCACCATGGACGTGATAAATCAGACATTTAAATTGTGTAAATCATCTTACTCATCAAGTACATTTCTTATGTTACTTTCCTTATAGATTTTCTTGGAATAAGTGCGTGCTAATTAGCTGATGGAAATTTTTAGTTTGCTGGCAATTATGTCTCCCATTATAAATTGCTATATATTCTTTTCTGGGTTCGATTACTTTGTGTGAGTATCTGTGAGTTTCATCATCTCTAACAAAGGGAAATTTCTAGACATGCAGAGCTATGGATCCAGCTCTGACTGTTAAGAACAGACACCTAGATAAAGTCTCTTGTCAACATCTTTGTATTGTTGTTCTCTGATTAAAGTCCTATGGGAGAATTAGTGAGTGCAATTCTAGAAGAGGATTAAACTGCCTACTACTTTAATCATTTTAATATGTTCGAAATAGACCTATTTTAAATGCTTGAAATGCTTATTAAAAGACTTGCATATATGAAATGATCCAGTGGTGGGTCAGATTTCCTGGGAAAAAGAGACTCTGGTGAACATCTTTATTAAGACACTATTAAATCCCCAAGAGATTTATTGGGGAGTGAGTTGTTGGACAACTTAGGTAAGAACAAGAAGACAGCAGGATCAGGCCGAGGAAGAAGCTGCTCTCAGAACCTTGGCCTATCCCACAAGGAGTTCTGGGGTTGGGATGGCCCTTCAGAGTTGTCCCACGTGCAGAAGGGCCAGGTTTGCACCCCAGCCTGCACCAGCTGCAGCCCCCTGGGCAGAGGGAGAAACTGGGGAGGGACTCAGCTGTGGGCCTTCAGAGGCCAATGCTCCCAGTGGCACAGTTCTGGGTGTAGCCAACATGTTCTTAGCCCACCAAAGTGTTGGCCCTCAGTCCTAGGCCTGTTAGAATGCAGGGTAGTAAAAGAATGTCCTTGAAAAGTTTTCATTTTGCCCTTGCTATGATGTATAAGGTGACATCACTTCTGCATTCCCTACTTATCTCAATCTAATCATGAGAGAACATCAGACACAGAAAAAGTAATGAATATCATACAAAAATAACAGGCCTATCCTCTTCAAAATATAAATGTCATGAAAAGCAGACAGAATGAGAAATGATTCCACATTTAAAAGATGAAAAAGATGAGACAGCTAAAGGCAGCATTTAACCCCCCCCTGAGATTCGTGGCCAGAATTTTATTTTTATTGTTTGCTATAAAGGATGTAATTGGGACAACTGGCAAAAATATGAGTAAGGTCTGTAAATTTGATAACGTTAATATAAGTTTTCTGACTGAGATCATTGTTCTGGGCTTATATAAGAGAACCATCCTTGCTCCTCAGACATACACACAAGAATACTGACTCCTGAAAGTGCGAACTGTTCCCTTCAACAGCACCATTTGTTTTTGTCTCAAACATTCCCAGTTTTGCCCTGGGAAAACTTCAGTATCTGCCAATGGAGAAGATGACATTTTCAGTGACTAGGACTAATTTCATTTCAGAGAAATGTGTTTGCCTAGAAAGTATACAAGGTGATTACATGTTCTTTTCAAAATGGCCTGTTCTCATAGTTCTTCTCACAAAAGCCAGGTGTCTTCATTTCTTTCAGACGTGCAGGGACCTCCCTCCTGCCTCTCTATTTTGTATGTTAGATCCAAAGGCTTTTGCCTTCCCTCTTTGATTTTTTTTAAAAGAATAATTTGTTGTGAACTAGTTCCATATTAAGTAAAGATTAATACTGACCTTCCAGGGGAATTCTAGTATCTCAATAGTGGTAAAGTAATCCCTCTATGTTCAACCAGAAAGTTGCTTTGAATCCTGCTGAGTCCCTCCAAATAAAACAACAATAACATTGTTATAAATCTTTATGGTCACTTGAGGCTTTCATCAAAGGACTGCAAAGCATTTTACCAGCATTAAATGATTCAAAATTCCTGTGAGCACCTCTCACAGTATTCTCCTCATTTTAAAGATTCAAAGAAAGAAAAATTAAAAGGAGAGAGATAGATGAGTATACATCTGCATATAAAGTATATATGTTTATTACAAGTTAGAAAATTAATTAGATGAAACAATGTCTCCCACATACACCTGATCCCCTTCACTAACTTATATTTGTGCCTCTAGTTCACATCTATACGTATCATTGTCATCTCTCTTTATCCATACCCATCCTTCCATCCATCCATCTATCTATTGTGGATATGTGTAACCAAATCATCCCAGTTTGCCCAGGATTTTCGTGGTTTTAGCCCTGAAAATCCTGTGTCCTCAATAATGGGCAAACCAGAATGATTGATCCCTCTAGGTATACTTTTCTTTCAAGGTAAATTAATGAAAATGGACTGTAAAATGCAGAGACCCACCAGTGAAGCAATGAACTATAGACTAGCCTTATGGACCTGTCAACTAACATTCACCTAGTCTATACTAAGAGTAAGACTGGGATCAACTTACTTGAGCTTTTGCATTTTCCACTAAATATTTTAACTTGACTTTTTTTTTAAATTAGTGAATATATAAGTACTGTTTCAAAACTGAATTTACTCCTAGTCTCTTGTGAGCCCAATCTTAATTTCTAACACTAAGAAATAGAAGATATCTAATTTCTAAGGAACTTGGAACTTCTTAAGAGGAAGGTTCATATAGAAAATGCCACAGTTCAATGGAATTGTGAGGTGCCGTGAGGAATAACTGAAACACGTTAGTGTTCCATTTAGAAATGAGATGTTAATGAAAGACTTCCTACAGTAACACTGGATCTGGACTCCATCATCATCATCATCATCATCATCATCACACCATAAATTAGTACTGTATAGATTTCAAATACATATTTTTTTAAAAATGCCTGCGTTTTATTTATTTATTTATTTAATTTTTAAAAAGATTTTATTTATTTATACATACAAGCTGGGGTACAGGCCAGAGGTGTGGGGCGGCGAGAGGGTTCACCAGGGACAGAGTGGGGAGCAGAACAGGCAGATCAGAAATACACTGCTGAGGGGAGCAGCGGGCGAGGCAGGAGAGGTCTGCCGCACCATGTGGGATTCTCCCCGGCCCGGAGTCGAACTCGCATCGCTGCTGCCGACAGCTCCACAGTGCAGCGCTTAACCGCTGCGCCACCAGGGAGGCCCTCAAATACATATTTTAAATAAAAAAGATGAGATAAAAGGTGTCTAAAATGAATGAAACAGCCATTATACATAGCTATAATTAAATTACTTTTACTTAATTTATATAGTATAATTATTCCTTAAAAATGAAAACTAAGTGGAACAAAAAGGAGCCATACCAAAAAGAAATCATTCCTTCCTTATACTCTTTGTATCTTGCACATACAGTATCATAGCATTTACAACATTATTATGAATGATTAGAATGATTATTGAGATACTGTAAGTGTTCAGTGGTTTTGGGGGAGTAGAAAAGATTGGGAGAAAAAAAAGGCTTCAGACAAGCGTACGTAGCCTGCTGAAAATTCTCTCTCCTAGGCACAAAGTTGCTAAGTAGAAGATCTAGAAGACGTTGTTTAAATTTGGGGGTGGGTGGGTATGAGGACAAACATTACAGTATAAGATTATACCTTCTGCCAAAATATCTGATCAAAAATATCTTAGGGAGCTATAATTCAAAGTTTTAAAATGCTTTGTGTTTGAGATAATTGTACAAAGTTCCATACAAGTAAAAGTGGAGGGGATGGTAAGAAGAGCATACTCAGAGTAGACTGCAAGACCACGATGAGCTGGGGGAGGAGGGAGGAGGAGGAAAGAGAAGGGAAGAGGAGGGAGGAAGACCTTACTCAGAGTTGTCCCCTCCAGGAAATCTTTCCTGAGGACCTGCAATGCATTATTTTATGCATCCTCCCCCTAGCATGGAGGCACTGAAACTGCCTGTCGATTTCATTCTGCCACTAGGGGAATATCTCCTTGAAGGCAGGAACCCTATTTCATTCAGCATTGCACCTCCATTAGCTGCCTTTATGCCTGTCAAACAGAAGAGCAACAATCAACAGTTTCTGAAAGACTGGTTGTGTGAATGAATCAAAAAGTATTTGAGGTGGATGTTAAAGGGCTAACCCTTCAGGGACAGGGAGAACACTTTGGACAAATATGGACACAGAAGCAGGAACTGTATGGTCTCACACAGGGACTGGATTAGAAGTCCCTCAAAGGGACTAGAAAGTTAGCAAAGTAGGCTGGGTTGGAACACCTGAGTAAGGATTTTTAATGTGATGTTCTAGGCAAAGGAAGGCAACAATGATTTGAATTGAGTTATGATAGAATCAAAGAAATTCTTCAGGGAGATTAGTCTAGTGACAGGGCAATGGAATGGATTCGTTTACCCAGGGACAGGAAGACATGAAGAGCAATTAAAAAGCCAGGACTATCCCAGTCTAAAAGACAAGAATTTGGGGGTGGTTTTGAAGAGGGGAAAAGAAAGACAGATGAGAGGAAGAGAGCGAGCAGACAGACAGACAGGAACCCTAATCGTATCTTTGTTCTATATCGAAGTGAACATCTAATCTGCATATCTCTGTCTACTGTGCCTTCTTTAGCAACCTCCCTAACTACCTTCCCTTTCTCTAACCACCCCAAGTCCTTTTGTTTTAGCTAAGCTATTTAAGATGGGGTCTGAAGCCACATGGGGAGTTACACTGTCTTGCTGGGTCTCTCCCACGGAACAGGAGATAAACATATCATTAAACTTATTTTTTTGGCACTTTTTCTTATTGGTCTGCTTGATGTTTGGTTCTTTTGATTATTTGCCAGCTTAGAACAACCCAGAGGGGTCTGGGGTGATTTCCCGTTGTGCCCCGACATCAGCACGGCGGGCAGCCGAGACAGACAGGCTGATATGCTGGGAGACCAGAAAGCTTCAAGGAGAGAGGTGGGTGGAGAAGTCTAAAGAGAAGTAACTAGGACTCCGAGACAGACAGCGCTCCAGTCTGGCCAAGAGGCAGACTTCGGCCGACAGCGCCTGGGCTCCTGTTTCCCTGTGGCCGATACTGTCTATGTCATGCAGACATGTTTAAACCAGGATAGGGCAGGGGCTGTGTTCCAGGTTTGGCACAGACTCGGCTGATTTATTAGCAGCCTGAAAAACTATGTTGTTTCTGGGGCTGCCATGGAGTCACACCCCAGGGACCACTTCCTTCATATTTATTTTTGTCCAACACTCACTGGCCCCTCCTTGGTCCCAAAGGGTGGTCTCTGAACCAGACGGCCTCAAGGGCTTGGGAGGGGCTGTTTGTCCAGGCAGGAAACAGCTCACAGAAACCTGACCCGCCTGTGGGAGTGGTTGCCTTGGGAGGCCCCTCCACTGGGGCCTCTGCTGGCTCTCTCCTCTCCCATTTCCACAAGAACAGTGTCCGCACTGGAGTGGAAAGAACTTGTGTACAAGATAGGACTTGCTCCTTTTCAAGACAAGAATCTCTGATCCATAGACAATCTGCTTTGGGAGCTGATGAAATTTGAAATGTGGCTGTTTATAGTAACAATTTTCAGGCTTTCAGGTTTCACTTTAAGAGAAATATGATTCAGGAGGAAACTGTACCAGCTTAAATAGTCATCATCTGTATTTGCATATAAAGTATAGAAATGACAAAATTTCAAAACTGGAAGAGTTTGACTTATCATCTAGTCCCCCTCCCTTCTTTTTATTGCGGAGGTGAAGATATGAAGAAGTTATCTTCATATCTGAGAGGGACTGAGATGAGTCAGGGGTATTGACTTACAGGAGAGCAATTCCATTCATCCTACACCTTTTGTAACCTGGAGGAGACTAGGGATAGATGTGGCAGAAAAACCAAGGTGATGCCATCTTGTATCTATGGCATCTTAGGCCATGACCGGTCATTGCCCCACCCTGGGAAAAGAGCCAATTTCACCGACATTTCTTCCACATGCATGAACATGTCCTCGTGATTTGCATGCAACTCCACTGGTCATGGAACAAAGACACCCTATGTGCCCCCCAGCCATCTGAAGTCATTCATCTTACACAAGAATGGCCACAAGTGCCAAGTAAGGGATAAGAAGACCCCTGTAGGGTGAGTGACGGGAAGTCTCTCCCCCCAGCTCCCCTTTGAACATGAGGAGATTCCTCAGGTCTGAACGTGAACTCCTGCCCACTGGTGCTGAGGACCCTCGGATGTAAGTTGCCTTAATAAACTTTACTTTTGGTGAATGGCTGAGCCTGTTTTGTTCTTCAGACTCATATCACCTCAGTTTGGGGGAAACTTATTTGTTCTCACAGCTGCACAACTATGAGGTTTGTATTTTTCTCTGTATGATACAATCTTATCTACAAAAATGAAAAAATAATTTTGCACACTATAATTTTTTGAGTTCTTAGATATTCTTAAAATAATTTAAAGCCAATAAAAATTTAAAGCCATCTATGTAATTCATAGACATTTATAACCTGTGAGAGGCCCATTGAGAAATTTTATAAATTAACTCAACTTAGGAGTTGGTAAGGCCCTCTGAGGTAGAATGTAAGTAATGGGAGGGAGAGTATTAGATATCTCCCTTGCAGTCCACTCCCACCCACAAGGCCAGACGTAGCTATTTGGGTGTTGTGAAGTGACAAGAAACTGAGAAGCATGGGACTGGCAACAGTCAAACTAGACTAGTCTGTTCCAGCATGTCCACTGTACTGTGGGCCCAGGGGTTCAGGATCCAGAGCACCCGAGAGGTGGAGACAAAAAGGAAGGATGAGAGGGAACAGGAAAAACTGGAAGCAAGTGGAAAGGACTAGATTCCTAGGGTTGTTCCTGTTATTCTGCAGCTATCAGTGCCTGGTCTATCCATGGTCGAGTACATCCACTATGAAATACAAAAATACTGATATGAGCTTAGACTTTGGTAAAATGAGCACCTGGAGAAAATCAAAGTGACTGAATGCTTAAAGGGACTTGCCAGGTGGGTCTCCCTGGTGCGCAGGGGTTAAAGTCTCAGCACTATCAAGCTATCCCCAGCCACTGCAGCACAAGTTCGATCCTGGCCAGGGAGCTGACCCAACTGGCGCAGCAAACCTCTCCTGTCTCGCATGCTGCTCCCCTCAGCAGTGTATTTCAGTGTATCAGTATTTCTGTTCTGCTCCCCACTGTCTCTGGTGAATTCCTTCACCCCTGCACCTCTGGCCTACACCCTAGTTCTTGTATGCATAAATAAAAAGGGATCTTTTTTTTTTTTCAAAGGGAGTTGCCCCCTGGCAACTCAGTGGGGGAGCAGACAAGCAAACCTGCCTTAATGGGGCGGGTACGGGTAAACACTACTCAGTGCTACTCAACTCTTATTCTTCTCACGGACTAACACTTGCACTCCTTTATTTGTTTTAATGAACTGTATTTACTTTTTAGGTTTATAGCAAACTTGAATGGAAAACACAGAGTCCAATATACTCTGCGCTCCACTCATGCACAGCCTCTCCTGCTATCAACATCTAGCATGAGAGTGCGCATTTGCTACAACCGATGAACTTAACTCACACTTTATTACCACCCACATCTTTCCTTATGTCCACAATTTACATTAGGGTTCACTCTTGGTCATGCACAATCTATGGGTTCTGAAAAAAATATATGATGAAGGTGATTCACCATTTTAGTACCACACAAAATAGTTTCACTGCCCTAAACATTCACCCCCTTTATTCATCTCTCCCCTCCAATCCCTGGCAACCAGAAAAATAACTGATTTTTTTAGATTTCCAGAATGTTATGTAATAGGAATCATACTGTATGTAGCCTTGTCAGAGTGGTTTCTTTGCTTATTTATTTAGGGTTTTTTTTTTCATATTTGTCATCAGTTTTCTGCAAATAGATACTGTATATTATTAAGAATTATACCTTTTTGGGGTCCTAACAGAAATGATATTGTGTTTTTTATTCCAAATGTTTCTTGTTCATTGCTGGTCGATAAGAAAGTGACTGACTTTTGTATATTAACTTTGTATCCTGCAACCTTGCTATAATAAATTACTAGTTCCAAGAGGGTTTGGGCCTACTCTTTGAGAAATTCCATATAGACAACTCGGACTATTTTTGAGTTTTGTCACCCCTATTGTTTTTCTCTTTCAGTTACTTCCACTGACACAGGAAAGTTTGATTTGTGGGGAGAGACCATTTTCCCTCTGATGCCCAGTATGAACTGTAATTCAGACCAAGTTTATGTTTAATTCAAGACACTTGGAAGGGATGAGAAAAGGGAAGGTACAGGGATGAGACAGTGGGTGAACAAGCTAATTACTTCACCAGTGTTTCACATCTTTTGCCAATTTTTGTCTATTGTTTTCTCCAAATACTTTTTTTGCCTAAAGAATCATGGGTGGCTGACTCTTAGGGTTTGGGAAATGTTTCCAAAATTTCTAATGTAAATTTGACTGGTCCTTGAGTTTGCTTTTTTGCAAACCTGCCTATCCATTTGTTTTCATAGAGATAATGCCTCAATGGAATAATCTAGGAACTTAAAAAAAATCCCTTGCTGCTTCATCCTATTTCTTATTCCCAACCTCCTGGAAGCCCTGGGCCATGTCAAGTGGCTCCTATAAGCAAATATCCTACAGATATGTGTTCAACATTAATATGATCAAGATACAGAAAAATTTATTTGTAATAAATTAAAAATATATTTAGAAATGGATATACTTGCTGATTTACTTCCACTAGCCAAAGAACAGAACCTCTTCTAAAAAAATTTAACAATCACTTCCTATTTCTCAAAAATTCTCTTAGCTTTTCAGTTTTGTTTATGATTTCAAGAACCAGAAGATATACCCGTAAGGCCAACGCACATATGAAGCAACGTTCATCACCGCTACTAATAGGAAGACGCAGGTTAAAACCACAGCAAGATGCCATTCTTCACCCATATTACTGGCACATATTAAAGACATCTAACAACAAGAGCTGGAGAGAACGCAGAGAAAGAGGAATATAAACTGGTGTTTATAAACTGTTCTGGGTGTATAAACTGGTGCAGTCATTGTGGAAAGCAATCTGGATTTATCTTAAAAAACTAAAAATGGGGCCTCCCTGGTGGTGCAATGGGTTGAATGCAGCGCTGTGGAGCTGTCAGGAGCTGCGGTGCGAGTTCCATGCCTGGCCGGGGAGATTCCCAAATGACACAGCAGACCTCTCCTGCCTCGCCTGCTGCTCCCCTCAGCAGTGTGTTTAGGTCTATCTGTCTGTACTGCTCCCCACTCTGTCTCTGGTGAACCCTCTCACCGCCCCATGCCTCTGGCCTGCACCCCAGCTTGTATCCATAAATAAATAAATATTTTTTTAAAAGCCTAAAAATGGAAATACTGAGGTTGGGACCCAGCAGTCCCAATCTTGGGCATCTATCCAAAGAATATAAAACCATCAAAACACTTGAAAATATATGTACTGCAATGTTCATAGCAGCACTGTTCACAATAGCTAGGACATGGAAGCAGCCTAAATGCCCATCAACAGAAGACTAGGGCCTCCCTGCTGGCGCAACTGGTTAAGTACAGCACTATGAAGCTATCCAGAGCCACTGCAGCACAAGTTCAATACCCGGCCAGGGAGATTCCCACATGGCACAGCAGACCTCTCCTGCCTTGCTCGCTGCTCCCCTCAGCAGCATACTTCAGTCGATCTGCCTGTTCTGTTCCCCACTCTGTCTCTGGTGAATCCTATCACCCACCCCCCACACCTCTGGCCTACACCCCAGCTTGTATGCATAAATAAATAAATCTTCAAAAAAAAACAACAGAAGACTAGATGAAGAAGATGTGGACATCCACACTCCGGAGTACTACTCAGCCATAAGGAAAGATGAAGTGAATTCATTTGCAGCAACTTGGAGGGAGTTTGAAAGAATTATGTGTTAAAGCTAGTCAGAAAGAAACAATATTGGACATTTATATAGCGGATTATTCAATAAGGTAAAATACTTACAAAACAAGTGGACATTAATAAATGCCAAGAGGGAACTGAGGTTAAGTTGGGGGATGTGTGAAGGAACAAGGGTTTAAAGGGGGGAATAAAGAACAAAGAGCCAAAGGCATTTTCAAAGATATGTGAAAGGGTAATACAACAAACCACTCACTCTCTCAAGACAGCACTAGACCACACATTAATTGATTCAGGAATTTCAGCTGACCTCTGGTGTGCATGTTCATCTCAAAAATACCCAAATTAGGTGACCGCTGCTAACAAAGAGGGTTGTTTTCATTTCCTTTTGAGGCCCTGAGACTGGAACCAACTTTCATCCCATAGTTACATAAGGAGTTGACAGAAAACCCTGAGTTAAAGGATACGGCTTTCCAATTCACTCCAGAGACATGTGACATTGATTTGTTTTTGCCAGTATTAATTCAGCATCCTCTACAATCCCGGTGTCCCCCTCATTCACCTGCCTCTTTATTCTAACTCTAAATCTTCAGTCTCACCTAGTCAATCACATAGTTTTTTTCTAGTAGCCTCCACTGTGGTTCATTGCTAAATATTGGCATATTATGCTAAATAATTCAACTCCCTTCTTGGAACTTACTCCTCTTGAGACTCCCTTAGCTTTCATTTATGAGGGTGGGAAAAGTAAAGGTGTAAGGGACCTTGTGTAGCTGTCTACAGGACATTGATCTTTATTCTCTCCATGCTAATGGCAAGGGTTTACTCAGTCTGATGGATGTGCATGTTACAACCTTAGTTTAGCCCATATTCTTCATAAGCCTCACCTTTACCACACACACTCATGATGATTTGCCTGGAATGACGTGACTTTAAATCATGCCAGGATGGGGTACAGAAAGAAGAGATAAGGATGACTCGGATTGTAAGTCTATACCAACCCACCGCAGCCATATCAACTACAATTCAATTTAAAACTCCACACTTCACAAGTGTCTTCGGCAATACCGGACTGGGAGGTAACTTTGGGAATGTGTATCAAAATCTTAAGACTATTGATACCAGTCAAGATTCTTGATTGCCTAAAGATAGAAAGTTCAAATCACCTTGAGCAAGGGGAATTTATCAGGTCAAGTAACTGGAAAAGTGCAGAGGATATCTTCCTTCTGACATGGCTGGAACCAGAGACTAAGTGGTGTTAGCAGGATGTGCCCTCCGCTCTCCATCTCTCAGCTCTGTTTCCTTCTGTGTTGGCATCACTATGGCCAAGATGGCTTTTGTCAGTTCAATCTAAATGGTGGGATAAGGGAGACACCCAGAATTTCAGAAGAGGGATTTTTTTTTAAATTTTTATGCATACAAGCTGGGGTGCAGGCCAGAGGTGTAGGGCGGTGAGAGGGTTCACCAGAGACAGAGTGGGGAGCAGAACAGGCAGACCGAAATACACTGCTGAGGGGAGCAGCGGGCGAGGCAGGAGAGGTCTGCCGCGCCATGTGGGAATCTCCCTGGCCTGGCATCGAACTCCTGTCCCTGCTGCCAACAGCTCCACAGCGCAGCGCTTCAACCCGCTGCACCACTGGGGAGGCCCAGAGAGGGATGTTTTTATCTAAGCATCATTATCAACTTCAGAAAACTTCCTAGCTGCCCACAGTAAACACACTCTGATTAATCCCAGCCATGAAACCAAAGTTCTGCCAAAGAGGGGGAAGCAATGACTGAAAGGAAAAAGACAGCTGCAGCCAAAGGCCAGCACAATCAGCTGAAAAAGGGAAGGGGTTTCTGGGCAGACAGAAACAAGAGCTATGGATAGACATGCATATGCTTAACTGCAGGGCTGTTCTGAGAAAGTCATCATGGGTGATTTCATCATTGTGTCACCATCACAGAATGTAACTGCACCAACCTAGGCGGTGCAGCCTGGGCCACAGGGGATGGCCTATCGGGACACTGTCACATGGTGCCCTCCGTGGCCAGCCGAAGTGTCACTGCGTGGGGTGTGACCGCAGATGCCGAGGTCATCCTCTTCTGTGTGCTTACTACAGCGAAATAATCAGGTTGTGAGAGCATTACAAGGTCATTCATAAAAATTATTTCTAATAATGCAAAACCAGAAAGAACAAACTGTCCACTAAGAGGTGTGTTGACTAAATTATGGTTCATGTAGTCAACGAAACACTATGTAGACTTTGAAAAGAATATTGTTAAAAAATGGACCTCTCTGGTGGCGCAATGGGTTAAGTCTCAGCCTATGAAGTTACCACCAGCTAGTGCAGCACGAGTTCGATCCCCAGCCAGGGAGCTTCCCACACGGTACAGCAGACCTCTCCTGTCTCGCCCGCTGCTCCCCTCAGCAGCGTATTTCAGTCAATCTGTCTGTTCTGCTTCCCACTCTGTCTCTGGTGAATTCTCTCACCCCGCCACACCTCTGGCCTACACCCCAGCTCTTGTATGCATAAATTAAAAAAAAAATCTTTAAAAAACAAAGAATATTGTTTTAAAAAAAGGCATAATCAAAAGTTCCATGGTAAGTGAGTAAGGCCACAAGTGTGCACAGCAGAGCATCTGCCCAACTTATGCAACTTTTTTACACGTACCTATTATCTACAAAAAACATAAATGTAAATGCTATGGAAAAATGAAAGATTACATAATGTTGATTACATCTCATTGGAACAATCCTTCTGTTACTTCTCTCTGATTTCTACAGTAAACATGTGTTTTTAAAATTAAAAACACTGAAAACTTGATTCCTCACTACCAAATGAAAACTGAACATCCCATTTCTATCTATGAAACAAGGAGCTGAAGTGGAGATCCTAATTACTGGTAAATAGCAAACTTTGGTTAGACTTCAAGGAAACTCATTAGGAACATAAATGATTCACCAGTTTTCTAAGATTGGCCAAGCCCCAGATGTATTCTCCATGATGTCATATTTTCAGATTTTGAGGCTTTATTGGTATGCACCCCATATTAATTCTTTCAGAATTAATCAATTGACAAATCCATGTTCATAGCACAGGCCCAGATATCTGCATGGGGACAAACTCAGGATATCCTCTCTAAACCGCACACTCGCAAACATATCTGGAGAAAGAAAAGTGTATTTTCTGCTGTTAGTGACGGAGTTTTTCTTGATAGGATTAGGAAGATGCAGATTAGAAGAAACGACTTCAGCAAAAACAGAGAGCAATAAACATCCTAAATGAACAAACCTACAGCCCCTAACTTGCCTATGCCGCTTGTTACAGTTTCCCAGAGAACTCCCGTTCTGAATGAGAGGCGGCACCATCTGAAGAGTCCCACATTACCCAACCTCAGGAGAGGGGACTCAATAACTGGTCTCTACCAACCAAGTATCAATGAGTCTAATCTTGATAAGCCCAAAGCGGAAAACTTAATGATGCCAGTGATTTTCAGAGAAACACAAAATTAGGGAGAAGGCAAAAAACGATACTCATGTTCACTTATTTCTACCAAGACCATGTCCATCATTTCAGGTGCAATCTAGTCTCATTTCTATGTGAATAACCCAACACCAGAGGCAGCTGGAACTGTGGGATGATGAGCTGAGGGCATGTTCTCTAATGAGTGTCCATTTCTGTTTCTCGAAGTCAGTTCACAGTCTGCCTTTATCGGAAAAGACTGTTCTTGTCCCCTGAGTAAGAAACCTGATGTACCATTCACCCTTAAATGAAATGGGGATTAGGGTCACTAACTCCCATGCAGTCAAACTTCCCCAAATCTCAATTACTACTAATGCACATCTGTGTTGACAGGGAGCCTTACCAATAACATAAATAGTCAAATAACATGCGGTTTGCATGTTACATGTATTATACACTGCATTCTTGAAATCTAAAGAAAAGAAAATATTAAGAAAGTCACAAGGAGGAGAAAATACATTTACAGTATTTTCCAATGGGTGGGGTTCAAAAGTCAACTATATTTTTATTGAAAAAAAAAATCCACAAAGAAGTAGGCCTCTGCTTTCTCCGATATGTTCGAGAGTATGCAGTTTAGAGAGGATATCCTGAGTTAGTCCCCCAGCAGATATCTGGGCCTGTGCTATGAACATGGATATGCCATTTGATTAATTCTGAAAAATCCATAAAGAAATAGATCCAATCCATTTCATTCAAGAGTCAGTCAACTGTATATAAGATGTAATAATGGTGTTTTTTCTTCTTCCCTATTAAGAGAGCTCAAGATTTCTTTGGGGTGACAACGTGCCTACACTTCCAAGGTGTTATAGTCAGATGCCCATGCTTTTGGAAAGGACTGGTGTGAGTAGCTGACAGTCTCCATTATCAGCTGCTGGCAGTTTTCACACTGAGATCGAGCCCTCCTCAGGGCAGTGCCCAGTCAGTGGCTAAGCAAGATGATAGAAGAAAGGTCTAGTCATTTCTCCCCAACAAAGCACCCCCTCCTGGATAAGCTTGCCCTGCCTTGCGTTTTGGGCTGGCAGCTTCATCAGTCCTAATTAGGGAAGGGTGGCTTCCCCATGCCCAATCCGGCTTCTTGCTTCTTTCACAGGATTTACTCTGTGTTGAACCTTTTGCGCGCCTAACTCTATGTTAGCAGGCTTCCTGAAGAATGCAACCAGCAACACCGAGCTTCCCTTGTGGCTTTGGACAGCCGTGTGACACAGCGCTGCCCCGTGAGACATGAGGGGGAAGTTGGTAGGTGGGATTCTATAGAAGTTCTTTAGAAGGAAATACACTCAGCTGATATGCCTCTTGCGTTTGCACTTTCCCTTCTTTTTGCCTTGGATACAGACTGCAGGGTACGGCAGCCATCTTGTGATAATGAGGTAACAAGCATAAGTTCTAAAGCACATGCTAAGGATGGCAGATCCTGGAACCTTATTGGCCTTCTACTTCTAGGTTTCTTACATGTGTTCATGTGTTTGCCACTTGCTTGTTTCAGTCTTGCTATGTTGGATTTTACAGTGGACGGCAAATGTTGTTAATCCATAGGACACAGGGAAATGTTCATGGGGTCCATTCAAGTATGTTGTTTAGCAGAACCAGTAGGTCACAGAACAAAGTGTGGAGCATGGCCCCTATTATTTATGTATACATACAGACAGACAGACACATGTTCACATATGTATGTCTATAGATCTACATTTTTATATAGGCATTTCATACATACACACCTTTTTACTATATAAAGCTAAAAGATGTGCTTAAGAAGGGGAGGGAGAAGATGATACCACCTATTTGGCCAAACTACCGCTTTACAGTGGCATCTGGTTCACCCCCAACTTTGTACCGTAATAGCCTGACTCTAAAGGAATAAAAAAATCAGCTGGTAAAATAGTTTGTGCAAAACAGAAAGCAAATGTTTATCAATTGTGTAATATACATTTTTAAAAAGATTTATTTATTTATGCCTATAAGCTGGGGCACAGACCAGAGAGAGGTGTGGGGCGGCAAGAGGGTTCACTTGAGACAGAGTGGGGAACAGAACAGGCAGATCGATGGAAACGCACTGCTGAGGGGAGCAGTGGGCGAGGCAGGAGAGGTCTCCTATGCCATGTGGGGATCTCCCCGGGCATCGAACTCGCGTTGCTGCTGCCGATAGCTTCACAGCGCGGTGCCTAACCGCTGCGACACCAGGGAGGCCCGTGTAGTACACATATTGATCTGCCCAGGATACTGCAAAGTCAAGCCAGTGACTCCCTCGTAGAAGAGAACTCCAAATATCATCATCATTTGGGAATTCCCGATGACAAGCAAGTCATCCAACCTTCAGATTTGTGAGTCAGGAAGACCTGCCAGCAGCCCAGGCATGGGGTAGGTAGGAGGGCTTTGAATGGAAAATCAGGGAATGTGAATGGCAGACCGAGTGTGCCCAAGAAGCTCATCTGTAAAGGTGGTAATATGACTTGTCTGATTTCCCTCACAGAGTGTTGTGAAAATCAAATGAGATAATCACTGTACAAACATAAATGAATAGTAATAACAGTAATTACCAGTAATCGTCATGACAACAATGGCTTCTGCATGCCAGGCACTATTCTAATACTTTACACATTTGACTCTTTCAATTCTCCCAACAACCCAATCAGATTATGTGATGTAGTTTAGAGACCCCACTGGGTCCTGGTATTTTCTGAGGTGGATTCCAATGTATGCATTTTGTGGGTATAACAGGAAATGTGTCTGTGGTCTTGCTGAACACTACACCTTTCTACTTCTATTTATTTATTTATTTATTTTTTTTTTTTTTTAAAGATTTTTTTATTTTATTTATACATACAAGCTGGGGTACAGGCCAGAGGCGTGGGGCGGCGAGAGGGTTCACCAAAGACGGAGCGGGGAGCAGAACAGGCAGATCAGAAATACACTGCTGAGGGGAGCAGCGGGCAAGGCAGGAGAGGTCTGCCGTGCCATGTGGGATTCTCCCCGGCTGGGCGTCGAACTTGCGTCGCCGCTGCCGACAGCTCCACAGCGCAGCGCTTAACCGCTGCGCCACCGGGGAGGCCCTACTTCTATTTATTATGAAGAAGCAAGAAGATACGTGAGTAGAGAAAGCTGAGGAGAGGGGCCTTCTCTCAGGTGTCCTCATGGAGAGGCAGGAAGTTCTGCTACACTCTGTGTTCCCTCACCCTCCCTGTCTTTGTTCCTCCTCTCAGGAGAGACTGAGATGATCCATCAAAGTCAGGGACATTTGCCGGGCCAGTTTTACAAGGGGGAATGGAGTCGTGAGACCGGCATTGGAGGATAAAAGTCCCCACTCAGAACTGTCTTGTCTTGCCCTCTTCACTTCAGGGGCCCCTGTGCTACAGACCCTCCTTCACTCCCGGTGGGAGAGGCAAGCACAGGTGGGCAGAACCTGAACCCGTGTCCGGTTTGGGTAAGAAGAATCTGGGTCTGTTCTGAAGGTGCTGTCCACGCCCTCTCAGAGGCAAGGGTGAATATGCAGGCACCAGGTTGCTGGTCATTGTGCAGAGAAACTCTAGCACCGCCTTACGCAGACTCACAATCCAATGTGAACAACGGACGTTGGCACAGACTTACATTTGGAAGGACGCTGGCTACTGCCCGGACAGAAGGACTGGTATGTGTCCTTTTCCTATACCCAGCTTCACCTAGTGCTCATCTTCTGGATGTTTCTAGAAGAGGATTACTGGCATCTGAACTTCCTGAAAGAAACCCCAAATCAAGAAACTTTCTTTCTCTAGAGGGGCCATATAGTCTATGTTCTCAGGTCATGGTGTAAGACCCATTATCATGGCTTGAAAAGTGCTTGTTGGTTGAATTAATAAAGTATGGTTTTTGTTTTTTTTTTAAATAGTGGAGTATAAAAGAAAGTTTGGAAAGGGGAACAGGTTTCCAGAAAGATGAGAAGGTAAACTTAGCTTTGACTAAGCAAGGAAGGATACAGACTTTCATAGGCCAAGCCAACATAGCCCGTGCTGAATAAAATACTAGACTTTGGAGTTAACAAAAGAACCCACACTGAAGGGCCAGAGTCAGGAGACAAACATCCTCAAGCAGAGGGAGAATCGGTGGGGGTGACAGGTGCCTGTCTCCCCACAGGTAGGGCTTGGAGAAGTCACAACCTGACTCAATGGCAGGTGAAACATTCGAAGATGTTCAATCAAGATCTGCGTCAAAGCTTTTAGCCTGAGATCATGTTTTTAAAATAAAGTTCTCTCTTGGGCCTCCCTGGTGGTGTTATGGGTTAAGTGCAGCACTATGAAGCTGTCCAGAGCCAGTGCAACATGAGTTCGATCCCCAGCCAGGGAGATTCCCACATGGCGCAGCAAACCTCTCCTGTCTTGCCCGCTGCTCCCCTCATTGGTGTACTTCAGTCGATCTGTCTGTTCTGCTCCCCACTCTGTCTCTGGTGAGTCCTCTCACCTGCCACACCTCTGGCCTAAACCCCAGTTTGTAAGTATAAATAAATAAATCTTAAAAAAAAATAAAGTTCTCTCTTAATGAGCTTGGTCGTTCAATGGGAGAATCTGCAGAATCGAAATATTTGGCAATTATTTCCCTGCTTCTTTAAAAATTTCCTTTTCGTTTCATTGGAAAGGAAAGATGATGTTCAGTTTTAAACATCATAAATGTGCCAGTTGCTTTTTTACAATGAAACTAAAGGTGTACACACTCAATATCATGTATTACATGACAGAAGGGAGCAACTGGCATATGATTGTTTAAACTTCTTAGAACATAGATGGACATTACAGAAGCAGTGATATGGATAATCCCCTATTTTGTAAAAAAATTAACGAATAAACTAAAACTTTACCAAAATGGAGCATGTACAGTTAATCAAACCAAGGAGAGACTTAGGAAGAACAGCGGTCTTTCCTTCGTCATTCACCTGTCCCCTCTCCCTGTCATATTAGCAAACTCTTCGTGGTTTATCTATTTCTATTAGCATACATCCGAAACAGTATGTTCTATTGCTCTTTCTTGTTGTGCTAATTTTAGAAATCTATTGATCTCTTCTTATGGATGATATAGCTCTTATTTTACTTGCCCTATTCTCATTCACTCAAGAGCGTTACGTCACAATTTGGGGTTCAATCAACAGTATTGTATTACTGTTACAACAGTATTATTGTTTACTGTGGAGATGAGTAATGCACAGGGGAGGCTTTATGTATTTTTATTTTTCCTGGAGTAAATCACTGTCTCATTTTTTTATTTGCTTTATTTCTGATGTTCAGAATCTTGCATTTCTTTTTCCTAGCCATCTGCTGTGCTTGTAGCAATAGTTATTTTTCAAACGCCAAATATTTCAGTTATTCCACCAAATTATACTTTTTCCCTGAAACCACCCACAAGGGGTCCTACCCGCTGCTCCATCCCCAGTGGTCTTCAGCCCCAAGCCAATATCCATGGGTTTTGCTTGTCATTTTAAGTTGAGTCCCCTATTTTCCAGCTCTTAAGTTAGTAACTTTATACTTTTTAGAAGTATCAGTCCTTTTTCTGTTTTCTATCCATTTTTTTTTACCAAGTAATAAAGACAGGATGCAATTAAAATATTGTAAAACTTACACAGATTACTATTTAAAAGAAGGAACAGTGCCATTGAACTGATCAGCAGGCAGCACCACAGTGAAAATCCTTCAGTCCTCACATACGGAGTGTCTGGGAAGGTCAACTTTGAGTGTAACTGAGGACAGGGCTCCCCTGGTTGAATGAAGGTCTCATCAGGAGCTTCTTCAAATCAGCATCTGAAAGATGTGTCTTTAACTTGTGTCTGTGCATGTGGACGTGTGTGTGCGTGTGTGTGCGTGTGTGCGTGTGTGTGTGATTAAAAAGATAAATTGGATACAGTGACTTTCTGCACATTGAAATTGTACATTTATCTCCTCTTGTCTCTAATGTTTATGCCAACAATACACTAATCCTCTGCCTTAAGTCCACCCCAAATTAAACTTCGTTGAACAGTTCGAGTAGATTCTTTTCTGAAAAATTCTAATGGGGAATAGTGCACAGCTTTTCAAAAAACGAAGGAGGAAGGGAGGGAGGCAAGGAATGGAGGGAAAGAGGGAGGAAGGGAAAGGGAGGGAGGGGAGAGAGGGAGGGAGGGAGTTGAGTAAAAAGTCTGTGCCTTATTCCCCGTATTCAAGTCCTTCATACATGGAATACCTAGATCTTGTCAATTTTCCAAACACTATGTAGGGTTATTTCCTTTTAATTTGCCATGCAGAAATCCTTAATACTTTAAAATGCAATAATCATTTTTTACTCTCTGTGTCCTTTGGGGAGGGTAGAAATGGTCTCAGAAAAAAACATGACCTTGTACACAAAATGAATGTGACTTCAGAGGTCCCGCTTAGAGAGTCCACAGGGTCACCTTTGGGTGACCACCTCGGCTGGTGAGGTTCTGGTAGTTCACACTGCACTGTTTGCTTTAATACTTGTGAGATTTCAGTGTACTTATCTGAGGCAAGGGTACTTATGAGATGTAGGCGACACTGGGAAAGTCTTAATGCACAATGCTTTCACTCCACTTATGGTGGGCTGCTACCAAACGTACCCAGACCCATTTGGAATAAAAATGCTAACGGGGAAGAGTGATCCTGTCATCTGACCTAGACTAGACTGTATTTCAAGGTGATCTCAAAGGATAGTTCCCGGGGCCTTCCACAAGCCCACAGGAAGCTCTGTGGTGCTTGAGGGGCTCACGATCTAGGCAAAGGTCCTGAGACCACATGGGGGCTGCTGTTGCTCCCCAAGGCCTTCTGCAGTATCTGCCCTTCTGCCAACATGCAGCTCAGCACACTAACCAAGTGTGCTGGGGCAGGGGTGGCCAATCTGTGGCAAGCAGGCACTGTTCTCCCCATCCTTCCCTTCCTCCTTGCCCAGGGCAGACAGTGTTGAGGCATTCTGGTGGCCTTTTCTGAGAAGTCCCAATTTTGCCTTCAAATGGCCCAAAACACCCTACTTCAAGCATCCACCATGATCTAATACCTACTCAAGCAGACGGCTGTTTAGAGGTAGCAGAGCATGAGAGTAGACAAGATCCTAGTGAGCAGAGCAGGGCAGGTTCCTCTTCATCTAGACGCCTCAATTCAATCATCTCCCCGTCCCCCATCACCATCTTTTCATAAGGCTGAAGAAAAGATCTCAGAAGAGATGCTGATAAGCCTGGGTTTCTAGGCAGGGAGGCCTTAGATAGGTAAGGTAAACTGGACTTAATGCCCACTCATCATTTCACTTTTTCTTATCAGGCCCAAACATAATCCCATCATCCCCAAGAGAGCTCCAGAAGGTCTCTACCAATAACTGTAGATAAGAGCTGCTTGCCTCCATCAGTGGAGACTTCGGCCTTTCTTGACTTGGGGATCTTGACCGTGGACTGGCAATAAGAGTAAAGGGTGGCTTGGAGGCTGCTGTTTCCTTAGCCTGGGTGGGCATGAGCCTGTGATGATCTGTAAGTGTGGCAGTGGGCTCTGGCACAGGGAATGTGAAGCTCCACCCCCAGCATGCCAGCATGGACAAAGAGCAAGCCAGGAAAGAGTGAGACCGGCTCTCTAGGTTTGGCCAAGAGTCAGGGAAGCGGACTGGACAGAAAAGTGCAGTCAGGTGGTCTGAAGATCTATGTGCAAAGGGCATAGGCCCAGCTCAGATATGATCACTCAAATACAAGAAGGAGCAGCAAATGAGTCACCATAATTTGGATGTCAAGTGGGACACTAGTCAACTTTCCGGATTTGCCCTGACCCAGCAGACTTACACCTGTGAGTGCAGAGTATTGAGATCTGGGAGAAAGCTGGGAGAACAAAGGGCTGGGGCCCAAGTCAGAGGTCCGAGGGGCACCTGAGTGCTAGTCATGGCGACTTCGGAGGAGAAACTGGGTACAGATGACTAGCTCCAAAGGAACACCCTGGAAAATGATCTTGTCTACTGTGGTGAAGGAGTCTCAGGGCATGACTGTGGGGATCTGGTACCACCAGATTCTGAGCTCAGAAAGCATGATCTTATTCTGAGGTACCTTCATGAGGTTACAGTGGCTGAAATGGGTCCTGAGAGTGTGGCAAATGCCAGAATGGACACCAGCCTTTAATCCATTAAATCACTCATATCCCTCCCTCTCCCCTGACAACATTTACAAGTATTGGAATTTTGAAGTATTTTGAGAAACATTCATCATAAAACAGAATCTCAGTTATAGAAGTGTCTGATGTCAGAGTGTCTGATATACAAGAGTAAGCTCTTGTACAACCAAAGAAGTGTCTAGAACCTGGTCACCAAGGGTTATCAGTGAAAATGACATTAGATTTGTAGATCATTTTTGGTGAGCTTGAGCAATATATATCCACCATTTAGGTTCCACCCTAGGTGGAATCACTCTCTTTTCCCTAAACGCTTCTAGAATACTTTGTTCTCTACGTTACAGCATCCATTTCCACTGGACTGTATCAATTTCTTTTCACTAGGGCACTTCCAGACTAGAGGTATAGACACCTATGGTAGAAACTCATTTGTGGAGGACACTTAAAGTTTCCACTGTGTTTTCCCAAACCAAGTGTTGATAAATGGTGGCTGAATGAATGTCACTCATGCAAACATGAAAAACAGGCTCCAGTAACACTGATCTCCTGGAACCCTGGGCAACACCTCAGCAGATTCTTCATTCTGTGTTTCACACACAAATATTTTTCATTCCTATTCAATCCCTGTTTCATTGGCTCATACATGTGTACAGAAAGGAAGTCATCTCAAGAATGCTTACTGCACACTAGTACTCTGTTGTCCAAAGACAAAACAATTCATTTGAGAAAGTAAACGCCTTGTCTGGGATTAAGCAGCTGTCTCAGGAAGTCAGCATTATTGTGAACCGGAAACCCGACTGGACTTTATTTCCTGAACTAGGCATTTCACTTCAGTGGGTAGTAATGAATCCTACTTAGCAACTGGAGTGACAGACGATCTGGTCAGATGATCTGGTCTAGGCCCAGTGGAATCTAATCACAAAAGAAGAGTAAAGGCCCCCCAACCTATCCATCCCAGGCACTAGATCAGTCTCTGTAAGGTTCAACTCTTGATTATAAGGTGATAGTAACACAACTTGAATTAGCCTAAAGAAAAGGGGGTAAGGGGCGGGGTTTGTTGATTCACAAAATTCTATGAAGGAGGTGAGTAACAAAATGATGGGGAAAACTAGGACTCAGCTGAGCCTCTGGACTGAGGCCTTCTCGTGCGTAGACCTTGCTTCTCTCTACAAGCTGCCTTCACGCACACTGCATGTACATCAATCCTCTTGGGAAAAGCAAAACATACACAATAAAATATACTTTTATTTTCCTTTTGTAAACTTTTTTTTTTTTTGCATAGAACTGGGGTGTAAGGCCAGAGGTTCAGGGGGTGAGAGGACTCACTAGAGGCAGAGTGGGGAGCAGAACAGGCAGATCTACTGAAATACACTGCTGAGGGGAGCAGTGGGTGAGACAGGAGAGGTCTGCTGTGCCATGCAGGTTAGCTCCCTGGCTGGGGATCAAACCCAGGCCACCGTGGTGATAGCGCTGAGACTTAACCCCTAGGCCACTAGGGAGGCCCCTTCCTTTTTAAATCTTTCTACTTGATGACTAGAGTGGGATTCCTCTTGATTTGAAATAGAAAAATCCCAGGCAAAATGTTTGGAGACATGAATGACTGATTTACAAAAACTTCTGAACTTCTGGAAAAATAAAAGAAGGCTAGCAAAGGGCAATATATTGGCTCCATCATCCCATAGAACAAACCACAGACTTTCCTTATAGAAGCTCAGACCCCTCAGTGAAAGTCAAATAGGGGGGCTGTTGAAATGCTCACATTCCTTTAAAGTACAGTCAAAGACGACAGACTTCCCATCGCAGGGTATTGAGAGAAGCACCTAGAATGTGAAGCTCTTGGAATGGACCCTCCCAGGAACTACTGTGAGGCGTCTGGCCTATTTTATCAATTCACAAGGAACTTCCTAATGCCCCAGCAATGCTCTCTGCCCAGATGGTGCCTCTGTCCAAACCAGAAAGGCGCCCTTGCAGAGGTACCCCTCAGTATCCACCCTCCTTGCCACCAGCCAGGACTTCTGTGTTGAACCTTCACTCGCCTCTACCTGCCCCTCAGCCTGGCACAAGTGTCTCTAGCAGCCCTGTCCACCCAGAGGGAGGCAAGGGAGCCAGCTATCCCTTCCCCCAACGCAAACACTTCCAAGAGCAGAATAAAAGGAGGCTTGGGCCTCCCCAGTGGCGGTGTCTTTACAAGAGAGTTCGATGACCTCTTCTGCCTCACCTGCTGCTCCCCTCAGCAGTGTGTTTCCATCGATCTGCCTGTTCTGCTCCCCACTCTGTCTCTGGTGAACCCTCTTGCCGTCCCAAGCCTCTGGTCTGTACCCCAGCTTGTATGCATAAATAAATAAATCTTAAAAAAAAAAGAATAAAAGGAGGCTTGGGCAGTAGCTCGGGCTCAGTGATGGAGCACAGCAGAAGGAATGGCCCCCGTGGCTAGATTCAAAATGGCCACAAGGTCAGTTCCCCAGGCCCCCTAGCTGATGTCTGCCCTGCTCTGCTTCTCATTATCGGCATATCACCATGTAGCCAGAAGGGCCAGCGAGGCCCTCCAGTCCTCGGCGTGTCTGCCACTGGGCTAGTGGGTGAGCAACATTTGCTTCAAGATGCAAGGCAAGTGGTCAGTCCTAGGACGTGATGCAAAAATTCGGCTTAAAATAATGACTCTTCATAGCTAGGTGACATTTCTGCCAGCTCAGTCATTATGGTAGTCAACAGAAGAACTCTGAAAGTGGGAAGTGAGGCAAAACAAATGAAAACAGTGAAAGAAACTACACTGACAATTGTACATATGTACAAGGAAATAGGTGACCCAAATAGTACGTGCGTGTCTGTGTGTGTTTAGCCCCAAATTGCTGTTACTATTAAGAGAAGAAATTTATGGAGAGAGTATTTATTCAACAGTGATCCATGTTATTTTAATAGATTTTAATCGGCACAAAAGTCAAATTTGTATTTCCTTAAATAGCATGGTTAAAGTCCCTAAGATGAGAAGCTTTCACTTGGAATCTCTGTGTCAGCAATGAGCAATTTGTGTTGTCTCGTCTGCAAGTCTCAAAGAGCAATTATGTGATTTCCAAGTCTTAAAGTCATTTATCAGTGGTGATTTCTAAACTGGCCATTTGCGTGCTGACGTCAGGCTGGAAGCAGGCTGGTCTGGAAATGGTCTGTATGGGCTTCATTTTCAATGGAGGATGTGAGGGGTGGGGGGAAGGCCACATTAGGCCCCGTGGCCAGGGCCCCTGGGCTGGAAGTACAGTGTGTCCACTGAGTGGAGCACTCAATTGATCTCACTTCAGAGTGCATCTGATGCTACAGATCTATGTTGGCGGAGAGCACACAGAATGGACAGGTTCGGGTGGAAAGGGATCTTGGTTTTGTTTGCTGGTGTTTTCTCAGTGCTGAGAATAGTGTCTGACGCAAGATGGCTCTCAGACAGTTTTGTGGAAGTCAATTCTTACACTGTGTGCAAGGAAGAGAGAACAAATCCATAGCTTTCAATCGTCAACAAACCCGGGCACCCTCAGTAACAATGTCATGATTCAGACATAGTCACCAAGCCTGCTGGGTCACAGAAAGATGAAATGGGCTGGGAGAAACCAGCAGTGAGGAGAGGAAGGACAGGTGGAGAGTACTGGAGGTCCGTGCCAGCTTGGCTTGGGCTGGGTGGACTGGCCTTGACAGCGGGGGTCCCAGTGATGGGCTCGAATCAGAGTCCGGCCTAGCAGAGCCCACTGGTGACGGAAGACACAGAGAAAAGACTTGCGCTTACAGGAGAGGGGAGTGAGAAGAACTAAGAAGGGCAAAAGGGCACAAGAGCAGCAAGGCACTGGCGTGGAGGGCAATGGAACAGAGAGCGAAGCCCAGAGGTACTGGGCTCACATGGTAAAGTCTGAGGAAGGCTGTCATCACCCCACTTTCCAAGTCACTGCTGCCAGGCCCAATTCCAAGAGCCCAACAACTGACAGGCAAGGGCACTTTCGTACCTGAGCCTACCGGTAAAAGCAGCAATCAACTCCCCCCGTGGGCGCATCGTTTTTACTTGTAACAATTCTTCTATGGAAACAACATTGGTTGATAACACTATCTACAATTTAGGGGTACAGGTTTACCCCCTTCAGGTGTATGTTACCACCCCCTCCACCAGAATGCCCATAGCCACCCCCCACCCCCAACAGTCTGTTGGATCTGCTCCTCATGTGCTCACCCCTCCTGCTGCCCTTCTGGCAGCCTGAGTTCTGCTGTCAGATTTCTAAGGTTTGATTTGATTTGATTTGCCTGCTCTGGGCACCCTGACTAGACTTCTGTTGACACTTATCATGCTTGTCATCGCTTCCGTGACTCTTGTTCTGTGCGGTACTAGAGGCTGTTTGCATGGATCACCAGTCTATCCTGGCACTAACACTTGGCACAGAGCATGAATAAAAGGGAGTACCCAGGCCTCCCTAGGGAAGAGGAATAGAAAAGCAGAGCAGGACTCCTGGGCCGACCAGATGTTCCAACAGCACTTCTCACTCCTTTGCCCCTTGTTTCCTTGCGATGGTCAGGACTGGCGTGGGGAGGAGGGAGGGGCGTGGCTTAGACCTGCCTGAAGAGCCCAGCTCAGCCACCCCGCTCCCCCACTGTCCCCCTGGGCAGCTCTGCGCTTTCTGTTGCAATTACGCACTTCCCTCTTTGCAGTAAGGCAAGTCAAAGTGACAAAGACAAATACTGGACATGAACAAAGAGGATGATTCGACAAAGTGAAATCTTTACAAAGACTAGTGGACATCAATCAACAAAGTGAGGTTTCTGAGGTTGAGAGGATGCGAGGTGGAGGTGGGGGAAGGAAGGGAGAGAGGGTGGTGGTGGGGAACAATTTTTTTTTAATTAAATAATTACATGTTTTCATGCCTGCATTCTCTAATGCACTAAAGAAGAGCACTAATAAGTCCGTGTGAAAGTCAAGGGGAGGAAAAGTTAGGCGTCGAGAGGAAAGAGAAAGGAAAGGAAGAAAGAGGAAGATCCCTTTACCACTGGGCCGGGACTGGGTTTGGGTTTCAAACGGCCCCCTCCCAACCTGTGCTGACCCCATTATTCTCCCACAAAGCAGAACACCCTGGGTGAGAGCCATCCCAGACAGAGGGCCTTGCCCACCACCGTGGACCCTCTGCAGAAGCCTCCTCACTTCCTGACCACATCCAGTCAAGTTCCACTCTGCCTTGGCTGCTGGCTCTGGGGACTTTTTCCCTGAGAGCACAAGCATTCCAAGCAGCAAGAAGGAGCTGGAAGGCCTTACCCTTCAGAATGCCTCTTCCAGCCAAAGCTAATAAACAGCTGAAGGACAGGCGGATGGGGGAGAGAAAGAAAGACTCTGTGTGTATTTTTAAACTAATAGGAAAAACAGTGTAAACAGGATTCCAACAGGCCAGAATCCCATCCAACAGGAAACTGTAGATGGTTCTAAGAAGACCAAAGAACAAACTGTTTGCAGAAAAACCAAGGCAAGACACAACCGCCTCTAAACGATGTGGCATCTGAAGCCAGTGCCCAAGTCCACGGAGTGAATAGTGGGGGGATCAGTGTGGGGTGTGGTATTCTCTGCCGCATATTTGCCCACCAGAAATAAAAATAAAAGAAAGCAAGCATAATCCTAGTAGGAGGCAGGGGCGACCCAACCAGCGCCAGGGTTTGGAACTAGCAGCCATCACCTGCAGGAGGAGCGGCAGCTACAGGAAAAGGAAGAAATCAGGGTTCTTGGGGTACTAGTCTCAGAAAGGAAGGACTGGGGTATGTCCACATACACCTGTTTCTGGTGAATTCAGTGGTCACCAGGGCCCAGATGGGAAGCAATGTGGACAGGGCTTGTAGGAAGGGCATCTGTGACACAGCAACCCTGGAGTCAAGGAATCTAATCAGCTTCCTCCTCCAGGTAGCAGAAGGCTTGCTAGAGGCTCGGGCACCAAGCAGGAGAGACAGGATATAGGTGAGGGAACTCCATTTCCACAAAGTCCATAAAGACAGCGACTGCCTTAGTGGCATGCTTCCCTGGGTGGGGTCATGCTTTCCTTTTGAGGGACAAAGGTCATCCACAAAGATGTCCCTAACTTTTGTGCACCAGAGAACGAGCACACTCCCCACAGTGGTAACAGGAGAAATGCAATGTGGTGTATTGGGGGGAACCTTACAAACACACACAAGCCCCAAGTTATGTTCCCCAGCAAGCATGCTTAGGCTGACCACCAGACTAAGGTAGAAATGATTCTGAGCTGGGCCTCCCTGATGGCGCATGGGTTAAGCGCAGCGCTGTGGAGCTGTCGACAGCAGCAGCGCAAGTTTGATGCCCGGCCAGGGAGATTCCCACATGGCGCAGCAGACCTCTCCTGCCTCGCCCGCTGCTCCCCTCAGCAGTGTGTTTCTGTTGATCTGCCTGTTCTGCTCCCCACTCTGTCTCTGGTGAACCCTCTCATAGCCCCGCACCTCTGGCCTAAACCCCAGCTTGCATGCAAAAGTAAATGAATTAAAAAAAAAAAGAAATGATTCTGAGCTGATTCTGGACTGAATCTTTAAGAGGATTGGCACTGCCAAGCTGTGGAAGCCCGAGCGCCCACAGGAGTTCCCACGGAAGATGCAGCACCCTCAGCTGATGTCCTAGCCAGCTCCAGCCAATGTCCAGTGCCAACTTGCCAGTCACATGACAAAAGTGGACCCTACACCCTCCCTTAGAGGTGGAGCCACACAGGTGGCATCAAAAGGAACAGCATGAGCTGTGCCTACCCAGTCCGGAATGAACTGCAAAATCACAAACAGATGAATGTTATTGCTTTCAGCCACCAAATGTTAGGAAGGTGTTTCACAGCATTAGGTAAAACAGATAGTGTGGTTCTGTGATTGATGGTAACCTTTCTGCCTTTGTTAACCATCTTGCTTTCTTTCACTTAACTTCCTCACACTTTGATCCATCCTTGTTCAATTTTGGACAATATGTCTGGGTGATGACTTAGCATGATTTCACATTAAATCATGTGAAAATGCCAGAGGAACAGACACACCGTTTGATATATGGAGTTTTGCAGCTTCCAGTGTTGCAATCATTTCTCATTAGGAAGACATTCTTTTTCAAGGACTTGTTCCTCCCCCCCCCAAAAAAAAAATACCATGTTGTCTTTTATTGCAATAAACAGCAATTTATTTGAGAAAAATATAAAGACTGAGAGCTCATGTGCTTCTCACTGGACCATCTTCCTGAGGTCAGGAGGAGACCGGCTGCGTTAAGTCTGCAGATGGGCTTCTGTGTGAAATGGAGTCTGCATAAAGCACCCCATCACATCAACGAGGACTGTAACCATCTCACATCTGACTTTTTGAAGCACAGCAGTGGACAGAACTCTGAGAGCTGGTAAGATTCTTCCCATAAGGCCCATGTAAGATAAAACCTCCCTCTATTTGGGAGTTGCTTTTTTTTTTACAACTCTGATTTGCAAAAAAAGACCAAGAAATCCTGGACAACAGTCCATTCAACATCACATCAGGTCTGAATAACTCATTTTAATTATTTGCATATTCTTAGCATATTCTTTGATAACTTTCACATGTTGGTATTTTAGAGCTAAATTTGAACTAAGCATTCTTCTTAGTTCCAAGATACATTTGGACATCGGTAGTTCTACTCTTCACCCTCAGGAGGAAGGAGATTCTTTAGAACCAGCTCTTAGCCCGTGCTCATAGTTTGTCTTTCTGAGTCTTCCGTTTATAGCCCATGAACATGAAAGGATGCACCCCACTGCACCCCACCTCCATGACAGCCTTCCCCTTCTAGAAGAGAGGGAGAATTCATCTCTTGGTGAAGATATCCACTGGATGTTGGGATTTGACATGATTGTGTCTTCAGCACACTCTTCATTTGTTCAGTCAATACATTTGTTTGAAGACTTACTGTTTTGGGCACTGTTCTGGAACCTTGAGATTCAGCTGTGATCTGTTCCTGTGGAGCTTAAATTTGAGGGGGAGGGAGTGTTTCAGTCAATTAAAAAATGAGTGAGCAAGATAATTTTAGGCATTGCTATGAAGAACATCTAATCCAGTGATGTGCCAGAGAATGCCGACTGCTGTAGATCTATGTCGAGAGAAAGCTCCCCGGGCAGGAGGGCAACCAGTCCTCTCGTTCCCGGGTGGGTCTGAAAAGGAGACATGAGGCAGAACTAGCAGAACTCCTCTAAATCAACTGCAAAAAGTCTTCTGCACTGGCATAGGAAAGAGAAAGCATCTTAGGAGATTCTTAGGAAGTGAACTGATTTTTTTCCTCTTGTCCCTATTTCTTCTGGTTGGAGACAGGAGAGGAGATGTCAAGAGCCCAGGATTTCAGGAGACAGGCGCAGTGTGTTCACTTCCTAAGGCTGCCGTAACAAGTCACTACAAACTAGGGGGCTTGGAACTCCAGAAATGTATTCCCTCACTGTTCTGGAGGCTAGAAGGCCAACACCAGGTTGTCGGCAGGGTCACATTCCCTTTGAAGGCTCCAGGGAAGGCTTCTTCACAGAATCTTAGTAGCTTCTAGTGGTTACCAGCAATCCCTGGTGTCCCTTGGCTTGTGGTAGCATGACTACCACATGACTTCAAGCTCTGCCTCTGTTTTCACACGGCTTCCTCCTTGTCTCCTCTGTGTCTCCACGACCACATTTCCCTCCTTTTATAAAGACATCTGTATAGCACCTACCCATACCCAATCTGGCCTCATCTAAACTGAGTTATATCTGCAAAAGCCTTACTGCAAACAATGTCACTTTCACAGGTTATGAGTAGACATGAATTTTGGGGGGACACGGGAATTGTCCTTAGTGTAAGGAAATACACCCCAGGTAACTAAATGCAATCCAGCGGCGAAAGAGTAAGGCAAAGCATGGGGCCCTCCTGAGAAGCATGGCCTGCTGGAATCCAGGAGGATGTTATCTGCTCTGCAATATCAAGTTTGCTTCCAATGACATCCACCCCTTACATGAACCTCAAGAGCAAAGTTAAATTTCTTAAACCACCAAGTAGTCTTCTAAGAAGTGCTTCAGGAATTAGAGACAGTAGTTGGGTCCATGACTGAAAAAAGTGTGGTAGAAGCTCACAGCAGCCCAGAGAAGGAATCTCTATGAGCCAGACTGGTCGGCAATCTCCACCTGAGACAAAAATGAAAACCAGGGCGACCCAGCTGTCATCAGAAAGGCCTGGACACAGAATCTTCAGTGATGTGAGCACATTCACTCACTTGGCAACATTCACCAAGTGCCTGTCCTATGCCACGTGCCACATTACCATGGGGGATAAAATGCTGAACAAAAGGAGGCTGGTTCCTGCTCTTGGGAACTTCACTGTTGTCATCAGGAAGAAGGGAATTTGGAGGATGTTGTTGTTTGTGACTCAGAAAGATGAATTGAAGGCATATGGCTTTTTGATTGTAAAGTGACTGACAGCACAACAAATGTTGACTGCCTTCCTCTTGTCAACCACTGGATTAGGCTCCAGAATTCAGAAGCTGTATTCTTCTTCTTCTTTTTAATATTTACTTATTAATTTTTTAGAAGAACTGGGGTGTAGGTCAGAGGTGTGGGAGGTGAGAAGATTCACCAGAGACAGAGTGGGGAGCAGAATAGGCAGAAATACACTGCTGAAGGGAGCAGTGGGCGATACAGGTGGGTCAGCTACCTGGCTGGGGATTGAACTCAGGCCGTAGTGGTGGGAGCATTGAGACTCAACCCCTAGGCCATCAGGGAGACCCAGAGGCTGTATTTTTCTTGCATTCCCTCCCTTAGTTTTCCTTTCACTGTTCCATGGACTCTTTAGACACACAATCTATAAGATATCGATGGCCCTATGACCGCCCCCAAATAATTTCTTTGACATGCTTCACTTGCAAATAGCCCCATAATGGTATCAAATACCATAGACTTGATTACTCAACACTGTAGGCTGGAAAACACCCAATCAATACTTCAATGTCCTTTTCCTTAATTTCTATATAAACCTTATGCTACTGCAACAAAGCACAGAGCACAGTGACCAACACAACACAGCAGTCATTTATTCACATTTACTGAGCAACTTCTATGCACCAGGCCTGGGAGAGGTACTGACAAAGTGTTCATTTCTTCTTCTTTCTTAAAGAAGGATTGCACATTTGCTTGCTGGTCACAGCAAGGAATTTAGCAGAAACGAAATTAAATTCTGATAAGAGATCTCATTATAATTTAGCCAAAGAAGAATGACTATAATTCAGGATTTCAGAAAATTTGTGCTTTTCAAGAGCTTAAAAGAACCCATCTCCAGCTCTTTCATGTTCCTTCAGGTATAGCCCCTGTTGTGTCTTGCTCCTGTCCTCTTTTTTTTTCTTGCTTCTCCTTTGATGGGAATCAAAGAAAGATTGAAAGGTTGAGCAACAGAGAAAGAGGGAGAGAGAGAGAGAGAGATGCTCACTATTAAGTTCTGTCAGACTCATGCAATTTGTAATATTTATGCCTAAATTAGTTACATGAGTAATTTACATCTTTTTCCCCCTACCAGATTACTGGTTTATTATAAAGGACAGAACTCAGGAGCTGCCAGAGGGAAGAGACACACAGGGTGAAATCTGTGGACGCCAGGGAACCCCACTCTCCCCCATCTCCCTGATTATACCCAACCATTTTACATCTGTCTTCTAAGAACTCCCAGAAATTAAAGTCCAGGTCATCTCTTGGGAACATATTAGCTAAGGCTTGGTTCACTTTTCTTTTGCAATTATGGACAACATATTTCAGAGAAAAGAAACATCACATGGTAAAAGACCCCAGGCTTTGGGGTCAGTTCTGGCTTGGGTCAATAAAAGCTAGAGTGAACCGAGGCAAGTAACTTAATTTTTTTAGCTGGAAGCCATTGCTTCCCTTTTGGGCTATGGTGAGAACTGGAGACAATCTATGAAAATTGTCTGACAAACATTAGGCCCAGATTCACAGAAGCTATTACTATTTTTTTAAAAAGATTTATTTATTTATGCATACAAACTGGGGTACAGGCCAGAGGCGTGGGGTGGCAAGAGGGTTCACCAGAGTCAGAGTGGGGAGCAGAAGAGGCAGACTGAAAGAAATACAGTGCTGAGGGGAGCAGTGGGCAAGACAGGAGAGGTCTGCTACGCCATGTGGGAATCTCCCCGGCTGGGCGTCGAACTTGCGTCACCACTGCTGACAGCTCCACAGCGCAGCGCTTAAGCGCTGTGCCATGGGGGAGGCCCAGCTATTACTATTATTCTAGGCATACCCAGCAAGCTACATAATCTCTGGGATCAATTTATGGTTACTCGTGACAGTCCCACTTTTGCCTTTTGAATATAAGCTATGAATGTCCTTGTTAATATAAACCTAGTGTCTTCCAACACAAAGGGGAAAAAATCCAATTAAGAGTATACTGCAAAAAAGAGAGTTGCTGGAATCCAAAGCTGTGTGATATTAAACAGACCCACTACCATGGGGCAGCTGGTGAGGTCACAAGCCTAAAATAACTGGGCAGAGCTAAACCAGACTAGCACAAGCAGACTAGCACAGCACACAAGGTAGTTCTCCTTATGCCCAAATATAGATGTTGACTCATCCAGTCTGGGTGAAACATTGGAGGAACAAAGTGATATCACCCAAGGAGGCAGGATGACATCAGTCTGCAAATGTTTCTCTTCTGTCTGGATTTTGGCATTAGACCTTTTTTGGGCTGCTATTTCTCATGGTTTCCATCAGTTGCTTTTAAATTCTACCCTCCTTGGGAGAGGCACCATCAGCTCCTGTCTATCTTTAAATTTCCTGTATGTTAAAAATATTTTTCCCAGTCTGACACAGTATCTGATTTCTGCCCTGCTAATTCTGTTAAAACTAGTCTCTAGAGAGCCAGTAACCAAAGTCTAGATTCCTGACCCTATAGGTTCCTTCTAGTTTCCTCCTTCCTGGAACTGTGTACACTGCGTGACATCGCTGAGCATCTCCTCTGCCTTGTCCCTCTCATGACTGGCTCCCTTGTCCTAATCTTGTGGTTCTCTCAATTCTGAAGATCATTTCTGACAAGCCTCCTCCCCTCCTGTCTCTCCCACAGCTTACCTTAGGTGATCTCCAAAGTCAGCCACCTTCCTAGCCTCTTCTCTGCCCACAAGCCCCTCAGTCAACCTTATCTCACACCCTCCCCACTCTCACTTCGCAATGACCTTCTAGAAACCAAACTTGTTCAGGACACTGCCTGAACAAAGAACCTTCTATGTTGTCTGTTGCTTTGGGAATAAAGTACACACTCTTTAGCAGACTGTCGAGCCCCATAGAACCTGGCTTCAGCAATCTTATGCGTTTCATCTGTCCACCATGGAGCTTCTCTGCCCCTGCTCAGGCTGTTTCTCTCGCTCCCCTTTCTCTCCAAAAATCCTGTAGATTCCTCAAGATCCAATTCAGAAGTTACTTCTGGGAAGCCATCCTGGTGAAATGATGGGTTTGGTCACAGTTTGCATGACTTTTCTGCGTACTGCTGGTATAGCTCTTACCACACTTGTGTTACTGCCTGTTCTGCTCTTTTCTGTCTCCTCAGGTGATGACTTCTTGAGAACTGTGACACACCTTGTTGATTAGTCACACCACCAGCACAGTACCTTGTGGGTAAGGGTAATTACATCCTCATGAAATATTTCTCTGTTTCAACAGAAGCCTTTTTTTTTTTTTAAGATCAGTGTGGTTTTTTGGTTTTGTTTTTCTCAAAAAGAATTTTTTTATTCAAGTAACTGCATTTTAACATTAAGTTTCAGGTGTGTACCATTAAAAATCAACACGTGTACACAGCACATTAAATTTATCACTAAAAGTCCAATTCCATCCTTCCCTATATAATTGACCCCTTTGACTCAATTTACCCATGCCCCTCACACCCTTCCCTTCTAGTAATCATGAATTGGTCTAAGAGTTTAAAAGTTTGTTTTTGTTGTATTTGGTGCATTCATTTGTTTGGCTTCGCTAGATACCACATGTGACTTAAACCATATGCAGTTTATCTTCCTCCATCTGATTAGCTCAGCATAATTCCCTCCACATTGTTGCAAAGATTAGTGTTCTAACCAGGTTCAGTTTCTGCACTTCTTAAAACATGAATGGGGGTAGGGGTGGGCAGAGAGAGAATTTCTGCTGTGAACTCAGTGTATTATAGGCCAGATTTAGGTTTTCGTGCAAGACTCTTTCCCACTCTTCCTATATAATTAAATTGTGGGCAAGGGAAAGGTGTTCCATGCTTTTTTATACACAAGCAACTCCCAAATCTGCCAGATTCTAAGGCATAATCATTGGGGAGAGGAACTGAACATCTCATTGACTAGATGAACAAAGAACTTACTCAATTAACTTGAGTGAGTGCTTCTAGAACATCAGGGTATCATTAAGAATCTTCTCTTAGGAGACTGAATAGGGCCCAGATATAGGTTATAACAGATGCACAAGAGTCCTAATTTTATTCAGCAAAATAAATGGTTACTTAAAACTAAGCTTGGATCAACTCACATGTATGATGTAGCCAACCCACTTAGAAACGTGCCTCATTACAGAGATTTTGGGGAGTGTTAGATCTTTACTTTCATCTGCTTTATTCAATCAACATCTGCTTCACCAGTGAACTCTGTATGTGAATGTCTAGTGGAGTTCTTTAGCTCAGGATTTCATTAGGGCAACAGAAAAAATCTATGGTTGAGTGGCTTAATAAGGGTTCATACAATTTATAATATGCAATTCTATAAAAATGATGGATAACATATTAAGCAATAATATGCCTATGTCAAGCACTAGATCTATACCTTATATGGATTATCACATTTCTTCACAATTTCCCTATGCGATTGGAACTATTATTATCTCCATTTCATAGATGAGAAAATTGGAAAGTCAAAAAGTCAAAGGACTTCCAAATGTCACAGAGATTCTTAGTAGTGAGGTAGGATCCAAAGCCCAAACTTAATTCTAGCGAATTTGGGAAGTTTTGGAGATATTTTTAATGTCAATTACTTATATCCATTGATTAAGGTAATTCTTGACACTCCGTGTGGAATGGGGTCATCCACACTTAATCTTTGCTTATATACTTTCTTCTGGTTCATATGTACAAAAGACTTCATTTAAATTTTTAAAATTAAATTTTAAAATTAAATTAATTTTTTACTTTTTCAAATTAGTTTTTTAAAAAAACCAGTGTTTTATTATATTATACTTGTTTCAGGTATATAGCTTTATAATTCAACAACCATACATACTGCATTGTGTTTGTCACCAAAAATAGTTTCCATCCTCCAACATACAAGTGACCTCTTTAACTTGACGTACCCACCCCCACCCCTTCCCTTCTAGTAACTACTGTGCTGCTAAATAATTATTGACCAAGAGTCTGTTCATTCTTTATCTTCCACCTATGAGTGAAATCATATAGTGTAAATCTCTCTAACTTATTTTGTGATTAGTCTGCTCCTTAGAACACTAACTTATTTCACTTAGTATAATACCCTCTAGGGCCATCTTTGTTGCAAATGGCAGGAGTTCATCTTTTTTCAAGACTTCATTTCCTTTTGAAGTAGAAGAATGAATGGGAAAGGGAGAGAGAAACAGGTGCTATGAATGCACAGTTCCTGCTCTGACTCAGCATGCAGCTGTGTGTGCCTGGGGGTGGGTTGGAGGGGGCTTGCTCAAGGCCCTCAGGCCATCAGAGAGGTCTGACTACACCTTCTGGGGTCCTTCTGGCTGCGCCTGGATCTTTCCTCCAGTCTGGGGGTGTGAGGGATAAGGGAGTAAGCTTTTCAGCAAGTGGCTCAAGGCCTATTGTCCAGTAGGATTAAGCACTGCCAGACCACCACTTCATTATACAGACATTCCTTCTGTAAGCAGGATGTTTCTGATTCACTTTTTTCAGTGTGTACTGGAAAAATGCTCCCATGTTGTTTTCAAAGTAGAAGAGGCACCATATTAATGACTTATCTATTCTATTTCATTTTCAGCAGAAACCTTGAAAAGAGAGTGGTGCTCTTCAACTTCCAAGACAGGCAGTCTGCCAATAGTTCTTTTGAATCACCAGTTCGTAAGCTCCTGGCATGATCAGTCTGCTCCCTAGAACGCTAGCTTCCTACACTCTGTGTCCAAGAATAAACATCACCATCTCTCAGATAAGTCACTTGCTGGCTATCATTTAACATCAAATTGCAATAATCAATAAATGCAATAACTAATGCATTTAACTAATCTATTAGCTAAAGCTACACTTGAAAGGAATTTGGGTGGATTATTAACAATCACTGACAATGATGTTAGAGCAAACACAAAGCAATCTGACATACTGTTGCTGAGGGTGTGGGAAACACATTATCAAACACTGGTGTCAGGAATATCAATTGATGAAAGTTTTCATAGGAAGCCATTTGGCAATATCTACTGACATGATGGAAGCATTTACAGATGATTCATAGGTGATTCACTGTGGCACTGTTTTGTAATAGTGAAAGATTTCAGTCTAAATAGCCATCAACCCATCTAGATGAATCCATAATGAAATTGTGCAATATATACTTGGTAGGATGTTACGGATCTGAGGGCCAAAACTTGTGGAAAAGATGGAACAGTGGCACTTGGGACAAAATATAGCAGGGATAAATCTTGAAGTCAGTGGAAGATTGTAATGATTATCAGAGACAACAGACAGGAGGGCAGAGGGGGTGGTGGGGAAGAGAGGGAGATGGAATATTGACACAAGTGATTTGGTTGGAGGGTGAGTGGAACATGTGTGCATATGGAAGAACAAAAATGTAACCATAAAAATTAAGATAAAAATTAAAAACAAATAAATAGTCATCAATAAGGTACATGTGATGGAAACCTAAAAATGACAGAGAAAGCTCTATTGGCAACATGGAAAATATCTAAACTCTATGTGTGTGTGTGTACACTGTGGTGTGCTGGCAAACCACCAGTTTGACAAATGTATTTTCATAAATGTTGGCTGAGAAGTAAGATGAGAGGGAAACACTGAAGCTATAGCTGGGGCTTCTCTGGTTCATCAGTGCTATGAGTGATGAATGTCTTTGTTGAATTGGTTAGGAATGTCAAATACTAGAGGAATATTTCCTCAATGTCTTGTTATAGTCACAACAAACCTTAAGGCTTAATTTGAATTATTAACATTTCCACCATCATTTTCTTAAGATTAGACAATTGCATCCTGATCTATATCCTTTATGATTTCTGAGGTGGAAATACTCCTGAAGCGCGCAGTTTCAGGCTGCCAGGCTGACTTGACTGAATCCAGAGTTAGGGAGAAATGCACAGACCTACATGCCCAATATAATATTTCTACCCTACAGATACAATAAATGCTAATAATCTCAGGACACACAGGTAACTGCAAAATGCAGCAAGAACAATTAGGAGGTGACCAATGTTTAGTATTATTACCTTTCAAAATGTATTTAATTATAAGTTTTTAAATTTTGTTCATAGTGGCTGTGTTCAATAACCATCTTGCAGAATTCCTGAAAATTTAATGCCTGAGTCTCATGAGTCAGTCTGAGCTGGTATATCACCATGTATACGGCAGGGCAGTGTTCCACCAGCAAATGAAACACACTTTGATGAAGAAAATTCAGTGAAGGGACTACTTACAAAGGTCTGAGCAAGGTCAGGGAAACAAAAAGAGATGCTGACCACTCTGTGAATTGTACTGTAGTTGGGCAAATCGTGCGGTATGGCAATAATATCTCAATAAAGCTGGTTTTAAAAAGAGACACAGGGGCCTCCCTGGTGGCACAGGGGTTAAAGTCTCAGTGCTATCAAATTATCTCCAACCACTGCGGCATGAGTTTGATCCCCTGCCAGGGAGCTTCCCACATGGCGCAGCAGACCTCTCCTGTATCACCCGCTGCTCCCCTCAGCAGTGTATTTCAGTAGATCCGCCTGTTCTGCTTCCCACTCTGTCTCTGGTGAATCCTCTCACCTGCAACACCTCTGGCCTACACCCCAGTTCTTGTATGCATAAGTAAATAAAATTAATCTTTGAAAAAAAAAGAGAGACAGGCTCCCAGGGATCAGCATGGAAGGAAGCCATTATCACCCTTATGTCTTATGGGATGAGAAGAGGCAACATGTGAGTGATAAAGACCAGAAGTGCCCCAGGGAAGTTCTGAAGCAGAGGAAGTGGGTGCAGGGAATTAACTACTCTCCTTCAATCCTGCATTGATCACTGATGCTTCATACTGACCAAGCCCAACTGTAAGTGAGAAGGGTAGGGGACCTGAAGGCTGATTTCAAACAGGCCAACTCCCTAGGCATGGAGCAGATCCACGAGGCATGGGTAATGGATCTGAGGGCCAAAAAGAATGGTGAATGTGTGTGTGCTCACCCCCACACAAGTGTCTGCAGTGAAGTGTATGCATACAATGCTTCTGAGAGAAACAGGAAAAGTCTTCACTGGCTGAATGCAGGGAAGGAAAAAGACGGAAGGTCAAACACTTCAGTCCAGAACACTTTGTACCTTTTGAATTCTGAACAGTGGGAATACCTATTTTTAAAAAATAGCCTTTGAATTTTTACAAAATAAACCAAGAAACAAGTAAACTGCTGGTAGTCATTTAGGCTGATCATAGATACCCTGATTCTTCTCTCCTGAGCACATGGTAGGACTGGAGTTCCCCACCTGGGCTGAAGTCAGGTGTGGCGCATGTCTTATCGGAGGATCAAACGTAAACAGAAGCAGTGGAGTCACACACGGGAAGAGGCCAGCAGAGCCAGCACCTGGCGTGCCACCTCCCCTCGCCTGTCTCCTGGGTCACAGCAGCATCACCCCACTCCCGTCAGCCTGAGTCTGTGACTCAGCAGTACCACCCATCTCCCCACCACTGGACTAACAAGAACCACAGTGAGAAATCTCTTGTTTTATTTTATTTTTTTTAAGATTTTTTAAAAATTTTATTTATATATACAAGCTGGGGTACAGGCCAGAGGTGTGGGGCAGCGAGAGGGTTCACCAGAGACAGAGTGGGGAGCAGAACAGGCAGATCAGAAGTACACTGCTGAGGGGAGCAGCGGGCGAGGCAGGAGAGGTCTGCCGCACCATGTGGGATTCTCCCTGGCCGGGCGTCGAACTCGCGTCGCTGCTGCCGACAGCTCCACAGTGCAGCGCACAACCACTGCGCCACCGGGGAGGCCCAGAAATCACTTGTTTTAAGTGACAGATTATGGGAGGGTTTGTGACCACAGCATCAACTAGCCTGTCCTCAATGACAGTGATAGGACAGAAGAACTCCTAGCTTTCTGTCCAAATCAATTGTGATTTTGAAGAACTGTTACATTGGGTCTATTTATACCTAACAATACACATATTTGCACCCATGGAAACGTCTTTGATATTAATGACAGCTTGACAATTAAAATTATGAATATTAATAGTTAGCTTTATCTGGGCACCTTTATATCAAAACCTCAAAAATGTCTACCTTTTCACTGAACAACTCTACTCCTAGGGATTAATCCTAATTAAATAATCAGAAATAATGGCTACATTTTATTACACAGTTTTTATGCAGCAGGCACTAAGTGCTTTGCATAAATTAACTTAGAATGTTTACAGCAATCCTATGATGTTGACCTATTATGATTATTACCTAGTGTTACTATACTTTTCCACAAGGAGACGGACGCACTAAGAAGTTGAGCGAGCAAGTCGTCAAAAATGAAGCCTTAGATCAGGTGACCAGGATTTAAATCCATCAGCTTAATTCCAGACACTGCGCTTTCAGGTGCTACAACACACTGCTACTTCCTTTTTAATTTTCCTCTTTATTTTCTCCTTGACCTACACCGTTCTTTTTTTTTTTTTAAAGATTTATTTATTTATGCATACAAGGGATGGGGTGTAGGCCAGAGGTGGGGGGTGGCAAGAGGATTCACCAGAGACAGATGGGGGACAGAACAGGCAGATGGACGGAAACACACTGATAAGGAGAGCAGCGGGCGAGACAGGAGAGGTTTGCTGCGCTATGTGGGCAGCTCCCGGCCAGGAACTGAACTCCTGCTGCAGTGGCTGCGGATAGCTTCATAGGCTGCAACTTTACCCCTTGCACCACCAGGGAGTCCCCTAAGCAGTTCTTAATGATCAAATGCAGTCTTTTTCTAGTCATCTTTTTATTCCCACTTTATTGAGGAGTAACTGACAAATGTAGTTGTGTCTGTTGAAAGTCTGTACTGTGGAATGATCGCCAAGATCAAGTTAATCAGCACATCTGTCACCTCACAGGGAGAACTGCTGGGTGGGTGAGGAGAAGCACTAGGACGGTAGAAAACTGCAGGCCTTCGTGATGGGTGGGCTCGGAGACAACACCTGAAGGGGGAGCCCTGTGCTTCCAAAACACTAACAATGATGTCAACCAATGTTTACAAACAATCTACTCTCAACAGCTCTCAAGCGCTTAGAACGACAGGATTCAAGACAGTCACCAGGCAGATTGCGAGCGCCTCAGAACGTGTTCTTCATAAAACTTAAAAGTTTGCACCCTTTGACTTGCATCTCCCCATTTCCTCCTCCCCTCACCCCCAGCCCCCTGGCAACCATCATTCTGTTCCGTTCCCATGAAACTGTCTGCTTTTGGTTTTAGACTCAACATTAAGTGAAACCACATCCACTGGCTTCCTGGGTGGGAATCGTCACTCTGCTCTGGAGCAGCACAGACATGAGAGCTGCACCAGCTGTGGCAAGGCTGGGCACTAGGGTGCCACCAAAGGTGGTCACTGCTACAAATTACAGCAGTACCTGAAAAGGTGTTTGCAATATGCTGAATGAGAGTAAGTTTCAGGAGAAGTCTACATGTATTGACAGCCATCTAGAAAGCCATGTCTGGGGGTGGAGCCCACACATCCATGTGACCACGTATCTTTCTGATGTTCAGTAAGAACCCTTACGCATCCTGTGCTGATGGAACCCCACTGAGCTCACGTGGATCCTAAAACAAGTTTGCACGCAGTGACTTTATTTTGGTAAGTGACCCCTGGGAGCAGACTTGTGGCTGTGGAAGGGTGAAATCGGGGAGAAGGAAAGTCAGGTCAAGGTGAGCTACAAAGCTGTGAGAGGCCTCCCTGGTGGCGCAGCGGTTAAGCACTGCACTGTGGAGCTGTCGGCAGCGGGCGAAGCGAGTTCGACGACCAGCTGGGGAGAATCCCACATGGTGCGGCAGACCTCTGTCCTGCCTCGCCCGCTGCTCCCCTCAGCAGTGTATTTCTGATCTGCCTGTTTTGCTACCCGCTCTGTCTCTGGTGCCCCACACCTCTGGCCTGTACCCCAGCTTGTATGTATAAATAAAAAATAAATCTTTAAAAAAAAAAAAAGCTGGTGAGCACTGTGGATTAGGTGTTCACTCCAAAAATCTCTCTGGAGAGCCAAGTGGAAAGGACCTCACCTTTGTTTGCCTGAGGGACATAATGGGGTGATTTACCCATGGTTCCCCTCCCTTGGGTAAAAGAGGTTAAGTCCCTTTGATTTCCAGGTTTATCAGAAGTGCTGGGAAGGTTGTTGCAGGGACCCACCACTGAGCAGAGAAGCTCAGGGCAGAAAGCCAGAGGGAGGGGTGGAAGCTGCAAGTAATGAAAGTGAAAATGGGGAACTGAGAGCTGAGCTCCGGGGCACCAGAGGTGTGCCTAGCATAGCTGCATGTCCAGTGCAGGGATGGGAATATCTGGTTCAGGAGTTTTGGGTCATGAAATAAGTCGGGACTCCCGGGAATCAGAATGGGGGAAGGCCCAAGAAGAGGAGCTATTGCAGCAGCAAAGGCCAAGGGAGAGAGCCTGGAGCTACCCCACCCAGCCAAGAAAGCACAAAAAGAACCATGTCCCCTGTCAGAGGCACAGGGAGAGGTTAGAGTAGCCCTCCAAGATTTAAAGGAAGCGGGGGTGCTGGGTCTGACTTAATTATCATTCTGGCATCTGCAAAAACCAAAGGTGGATGATCATGCACTACCAGGATTGAGAAACAAGCAGCCCCGATCGAAGCTGCCAGCGGGCTGTGGGGTCCGTACGTGGAACCCGCCTAAAATCACACCCTGTCATGTCTCCTACTCAGTTCTGGGAGTGCAGCCTGACTCAGCAACTTCCTATTTTCTCCTTATCTGTGGTTATTAAAGAAGCAGGAGACTATCTGCTAATAGTTACAAAAGCCCCCTCACAGCAGCCTTCCGTCTGAAACCCTCATCAACCAGTCATAAAAAGACCAGTGAATTTAAGGACCAATCCAAAAGCTTTCAAATGACCCAGACTCAGACCACTTCCCTGCCTGACCCTTCCACAGTTCCCCAGTCCCCAGCCCCCCTGGTGGGACACATCTTGAGATGACCCTTCGGTTAGAGATTGGGGTCTGATCCCTATTCTTGAATGCTTCCACGATTGCATTTCGGACTGGTTGAGTCTAGGTCAACAACAGCCTCGGGAATGAAGGCTGTGGCTCTGGACCTGGTAGGTAAATTCTTTTCCTTATCGACCAATAAAAAAGGATCAAACATTGTTTTCATTCACACAGAAGGACAACGGTGTATCTTCACAGGACTGCCCCAAGACGAAGGTCATTGTCCCATATGCTGTCCTAGGGGCCTGGACTATCTGGACAGCCTACGCAATTTATATCGGGCCACTATTTTGAGGTTACACGTTCATGAGCAAGATGTGGCAGGTAATCCAGATGTCTTCATAAGACATAAGTAACCCGGAGGGTGAGAAATCAACCTAACAACATCTAGAAGCCTGCCAGGTTCATGCAGGTCAGGCAGGAGATCCCCTCCAAAGTAAAAGTTAGGCTACTGGATCTTTCAATTCCTACCTGTAAGCAGAACATCATTTGTCAGGCCTCTCGGTTCAGCTGGCAGAATATTCCACCTCGAGGTGCACAGCTACCATCCATCCATAAAGTGACTTGGAAGGTTGCCCGCTTTGGAGAGGGCGCTGCAGCAGGTCTTGTTTCACGGCAACCTCGCTGCTTGGTTGTACAACCCAGGACACCGCATGGTGGCGGGATGCTGTGAAAGAAAACATGCACACGAGTCTTTGACCAGTCTGCCCAGAAGGTGTGCAACACAGATCTCCCTTTAGGGCTTGCTAAGCAAAGCCACATGCTGGAGAGAACGCTACAGCCCAGCAAAGGCGGCTCTGGGCAGCCAATGGTCATGACATTGTCTGAGGACCTCACAATGGGACATCGGGTGGCCCTGCGCCAGAACACTCACGAGTGGGATGCTCTCGAATTCCCAAGGGCAAGAGGATGTAGACCCAGCAGCAGTCTCCTGCAGAGAGAAGCAGGACCCTGGAGACTGTGCCCGAGCAGGCACAGATACACCAATAAACTTCCAGACAAATGAGCCGAGACCCCCGAAAGCCCCCTGCCATCCTGCCATTGCACTGACCGACACCCCCTTGTCAGATCGCACTATGGCCTCCAGGTGGCCTCCCCACAACCAGCTAACAGAGGAAGGAAAACCTAAGCTTGGTACACAGATGGGGCAGTTTGAAGGTACAGTAAGGGTGATGATGTACTGCTTCCCACATATTCCCATTCAGGAAAAACCAGCAGTGAAGGTAAAACCTCCCAACAGGCCGGCCACTATCTGCAAGGATCAGTAAACCGTCTTTGTACACATTCACATATGCACTGTTAAATGCATGTTGCCCCATCCACAAAATTTAAATAGGGCTTTTAAATAACCTGGATTTAAATTACATCACTAGTAATAAAACTAAGTATTTGCTGGTTACTACTTGCTAGTAAGAGGGAACAGAAGGGGAATACTTCTAAGACCGTATGCAGAACACAAAGACGAAGCAATGGGCTTTTTGAGAATTCTGTGACGATGGCCCAGCAATGAGACTTGGGAAGTCCTGGCAAACTAATAATCAGCCAAACCAAAATGGCTCAAGGACAACATGGCCAGACAAACGTCGTTGCCTCTGTTAGTGTGAGTAGTCTGAATTGGCTCCGGATGTGGTTACATTGTCACATGACACATGGCTGCTCCTCTGGGTCATTTCCTCTCTTCAAGCTCCTCCCTCTTCCACTGCCTGGAGTTTCCCTCTTCCTCCTAGTCCAACCCTCCTTAACTTGTCAGAATTACATTTCATTGTTTGTGCAGGTAGTTTTATTTTTTAAACAAATAGGTATTTTTTTTAAGGATTTATTTATTTATGCATACAAGCTGGGGTACAGGCCAGAGGCATGGGGCGGTGAGAGGGTTCACCAGAGACAGAGTGGGGAGCAGAACAGGCAGATTGACCTAATCACACTGCTGAGGGGAGCAGCGGGCGAGGCAGGAGAGGTCTGCCACTCCATGTGGGAATCTACATGGCTGGGCGTCAAACTCACATAGCTGCTGCTGACAGCTCCACAGCACAGCGCTTAACCCGCTGCGCCACCAGGGAGGCCCTGTGCAGGTAGTTTTAAACACCAGGAAAACCCCAGATCCATAACTAACAGCAGGAAGGAGCCACAGCAAACTACCCCGCAAAGGCACCTTGGTAGAAAGGTGAGAGGGGCCTTTGTTTCTCCTTACAACCCCAGTCTCTCCTGCTAAACCTGCCTTCCACGCAACTCAGACATAACTGAAGAGCTCTGTTTCAGAGGTTTTCTTTAGTTGCTACTAACATGTCCCGTTGTCTCGCAGGCTGGGTCTCTCTCTGGCTTTAGCCTGTTTCGAGGCTGATTTCAGAATACACTGCTTTTACAATCATTTTTACATTCACTAGCTTTAATGGAAAACAAGCAGTATTGTGTTGTTATTTCTCTGTAAGAGCAGGATTTCTTATAATTGATTATATTAAAGCCCTTACAGAAAAGTTTTTGGCCATTTCAAAGAGAACATCTCTTAAATGCAGAGTAAAACTTTTTTCAGTGAGTAAAATCACATTAACTGGATTTACTTCACAGCAAAATGGTGAAAGGAAGGAGATAAAGATGCACTCTGCATAGTAATTATGTTTTGGAAAGTGGCATTGTAGGATCACAAAGGATTTGAAGAGAGGGTGATAAAGATTTCTTTAGATAAGGTTTTCCATTTTTGGTTCCAGTAAAATAATTGATCTCTAGCACTTGGTTCCTGACGCAATTCTAGGTTACTTAAAGTCTAAAAGATTGAGCAAGGTTCCCTGTATTTCCAGATTCTCTCCAATAGCCACCAAATTATCTTTCTGAGGTGGTTCCAATTAACACCTCAAACTGTTTCTCAGAGAACTCAGAGGAAACAACACAGAGAGGCCTGCAAGGGAAGGTTGAGTCTGCACCTGATGGCTGGCACTACCACTTGCTCCCTGTGTGACAGTGGGCAAGCTGCTTAGACTCTGATCCTCGTTCTCCCACCTGTTTATGGGGGTGGTGACAGAATATACTTCATAGAGATATTAGGAGGACTGTCTCTGAGATGCACAGAACAGTGGTTGGCAGGTTTAAGCAATGTGTGAATATTGTTAAATGTTTTGTAACAAAACCTAATCCTGACTCGCTTTTTCTCTTCAAATCAGTGTTTTTATCCAATTAACACACTGGAAGAAACTGTTAATAATTTAAAGGAGATATATATGTGTGTATGTGTGTGTATGTGTGTGCGTGTGTGTGTGTGTATATTCAAAAGGTCAAGATACATATGTGTGTGTATAGAAAATAAATTATCTTCATCCCATATTATAAAACTAGATGTCCAACAATTGCTAAAATATCAAGAAATATAACTAAAATATTTCAAAATTTTAAAAAGAAATAAAGACAAAATGTCAAGATAATAATTTTAAAATTGAATTATTTTCAACATAAATATTAAGAGCACAAGGGACTATGGTGATGGTTCAGGGTGAGCTGGTGGTGGGAATTTTACAGGGAATACACAATGATGTAAAAGATATAAATAAAAAATAAATAGGGACCTCCCTGGTGGCGCAGTGGGTTAAGCGCTGCGCTATGGAGCTATTGGCAGTGGTGACGCCAGTTGGACGCCCAGCTGGGTTGATTCCCACATGGTGCCGCAAACCTCTCCTGCCTCACCCACTGCTCCCCTCAGCAGTGTATTTCTGTTGATCTGCCTATTCTGCTCCCCACTCTGTTTCTGGTAAACCCTCTCACCGTCTCACGCCTCTGGCCTGTACCCCAGCTTGTATGCATAAATAAAAAATCTTTTAAAAAAATAAGATACATTTTAAAAAGAAATTTTAAAGGAAAAAACAAATACTCAAGAGGACACTTTTAAAAATGGATTATAAAATGGATTATAAATCCACTTTCAATGTGCTTTTAAATGACTAAGTCAGGTTATATAAAAATAATAGGTACTATGATTCCAGTTTTTATCGAAGCAATATGTATAATGTAAGAAGACAAAAAGTCTGACTGATAAACATCAAAATGCTCATAGTGGCTATTTTTGGGTGATGAAATGGTTTCTCCTCTTTTAGAATCTGGATCATCTATCATTTCTTGGCCTTTGGAAAAGACCAAATGTAGCATCTGTTCTTATCAGTTTAATGTCTGATTCATCCTCTATCTGTGGATGTTTGTACTAAATGGACTTTGGAAACCAGCAGCTGAGATAGCCCTTGCTCCGTCCACTCCCTGCACTCCCTGGTACCATAGAACCTCCAGGAACCATGCAGGCTTTTGGGGAAAAGAAAGAGGTCTAACCAGAGCTGGTCTTTTCTCCCACTTGTGCTGGCAGCCATTAAAAGAATAAATTTGTTTAAACCTGAATCTTCTAAATGATTTCAAATGATATTTATTACTACACCAAAATTAATAAAAATGTAGTTTTATGTTTGTGAAGATTCCTTTTCTCTCTGTGGGGATTTCGAAGGAAAATGGAGAACTATACTGAATTCCTCTCATTAAAAATAATCACAACTTCCATAAACCTCAACCTTAGTTAGGAGATTATTTTTTAACCCATTGCCAGTGAAGGCACTGACAGGCATTTAAATAATCTTGAATATATCAGGATATTTTAATCATTTGTTCTCACTTTTATTTTACATTAATTGTAGATAACAAGATTAATGTTGGTTTATTTCATATACTCAAACAACTCAATTTGAGAACTGAGGAGATACTCTGTGATTAAAATAATTTTAACTAAAGTTAAAATAACAGAAGTGAAAAGTTTTAAGACACTACTTGTTAGGCAAGAGATGGCCACTTAAGCAGATATATTTTTCCAAGAGCCAGAGAGAAAAGTTAAATATGCCTCTCAGACTCCCTATCATTAGGGAGGTTTTGCTAGGTGTCTCCTGATTTTCCCTTCTTCATGTGTAACTTGTTTTTTTCCCCTCAAACTCGGTGGTTTTTTCCCCCCAGATTTATATGTGACGGTGAGTTTCTTCTTTAGATCTCCTTTTAAAGTGTTCGACATTCCTAAGTCAAATTCTTGTGAAAGTACCAACTGCTACTGTTATTCCTCCTCTTTTTTTAGCCACAATGGCGATTATCTCTCTCATAAAAGAACCACAAGGCTAAAAGCCACAGTGAATGAGTACATTGGAAACTGACAAATCAACACATTTAAAATTTCAGGGAAGATTTCACATTTGAGGGAAGTCACTCAGTTTTTGTTCTCTCATAGAACAAAGAAACCAATTTCTGTCTTCCAATTGGTCAGTTGTTTTACCAATTCACACTTCTTTTGACCAATGGAAACTTATTACAGCCTTGCAGACTCTCTGAGGCCCTTTTCTCCAGCCAGTTTTCTTCCTTTGCCCCTCCCAGAAATTGCTCAGTGGATGGTTGAAAATTTTCTACTTTGTTTTCCCTTGAATGTGTCCTTAGATTTAGGGGGAAAAGCCTTGAAAGAAGAAGACAACCCAGTTTTCCAGAGCAAAAAAAAATTTCCTCACCCACTATGGAAACCTCATAATTTTTTTTCCTCCAGAGCTATAAGATGGTAAGCAAAGGAGGACTTTTTTTTCTTTATTTATTTAAAAGCACTGACTAAAAGTTATAAATGATGCCCAAAATCCTACTTAAGAAATCTAACAACCAAAACAAAACAAAACAAAAAATCTAACAACCAATAATCAATAAAGAAAACTCAAAAAAACTAGAAAGAGGCTTTTTAAAAAAATTAAGTGAAGCCTTTTTTCTCTTGTAATCTAATTTGTCTATTTACTGAAAGTCTCAATGTGGCTGTCTATTCCAAATCTTATGACATAAAGACATTTTATTAGTCAGCGATACTAGGTTAGAAAAGCATTTTACTCAAGAAAACAGACAACCCTTCATGCCATGTAAAAAGAGAGTTAGGTTTTAGAAAACACTCAAATAGAGCTCAGAATAGAAAGTATTAAGCTCCTTCAATCTATATAAAGAATGTACCAGATTTTTCTGGAAGGCTGAGAGTTTTTCAAATTCTTTCTCATATGCTGTTCCCCTTAAATTTACTGACTGTCTTCTCCTGCTAATTTATAAGAAACATTTTAAAGCTATTAGAGTTCCTGAAAAAGTAACTATAATTTTTTTCCTACTACCGCCACTCCTGGGAATAATGGATTCCCATTATTAAATGTAATCACTTACATTTAAGATTCTTCATTCATTTATTTATCCAACACAAACTTACTGAGTGTCTACTACGTTTCCATCTTGGTGCTAGACCCTGGGTATACCATGGTAAGCAGAAGAGAACAGTCGAAGGAGGTATTCATGTCAGTCAAATAATCACACTAATCGAGGTATAATTATAAACTCCAGTTCATGTTCTGAAGAAAAGGACACAATCTTAGAGAGTCCATGCAACAGTAACCACTCCTGGACTAGAGGGACAGAGAAGGCTTATCTGAGGAAACCATCAGCACATGAAGAACTAAAATTAGGCTAAGTCTATAGACCAAGATTTAATTGCCTTTCAAAATAACATTGTGGCAATCCAAACAGCAAATTTATCAATCCTAAGGGCAAACAGAAGAATTTTCATCTTGATCCTTTTCCCCACAAAAGCATTCCTTTTTTTCTGATAGAAAATGTTTATCATCTCTCAACTAACAGTATACGGTTTATAGGTTATTTTTCTGGCTATTTCTATGAATTATCTATGTGTGAAAAAAAAAGCAGCTTTATTTTTTTCCTAACCATTTTGCCTCTTTGTCAAAGGAATTACTTTAGAAATATCTTTCACATCACAATAATGTAAAAGATCTGAATAAAAAATTAATAAAAAGAAAAAAAAAGAAATATCTTTCACATAGAAGAGGTTTCAGGCACTCTTACTCACAAATTTATTCTATACATAGTGCTATTGTGGAATCACAATGTATTCTCATTTGCTCCCGTTGCAAATCTGTAACTACAGGTCCACTTATATCTCATATATATGTCATTGAATGTACCACATTAGATCATTTTTAATTATTACTTTACTATCCACTTTAAATCATTATTTAAAAGGTATTTCTTAAATCATGATTTCCCTAAAATTCCAAATACATTTAGTTTCTTTTATCTATTGTTTTTATTTTAAAAGTTTATACTTGTTACAAAGTAAATACATGTATAATAGAGAAAGTAAGATGTCCATTACTAAAATGCAGTGAAAAGTTACCAGCCCTAAACCAGAATAATTCCCACAAATATTTTGTTGTATACCTACATATACTATGTATCATCCACCAAATTTCAGAATTTTCATGAGGGGTTATGGAAACAAAAGTGATAGATGGCGGTGAAGGGACGCTAGTATCAACTCTCCCAAAAGACAAGCCGCCTATAAAGAGACATCAGCCAAACCCAGAGAAGATCCAGAAACGCTACATAAATCTAACACCCTCACGGGTGAGTAGAACTTGGAAAGAAGCTAAAAAGACTGATCAAGGAGAAGAAAGAACCACCAGATCCCCTCTCCCCTCCCCTCAACA